>CAIGRK010279392.1:0-12165 GCA_903798315.1 Fraxinus greggii | reverse complement strand
CAAACAAATGATGTAAACAGCATTTGACTTCTACTTCCTGGCTCTTTTAAAAAATTAAAATTTACTGTTAATTAACATTTTCTTTTTATTTTATAACATGTTTAAATATTTTACTTTTAAGTATTTAATAGCCTCTATATAAATATAGAACGTCTTTTAATTTAAAGAAAAAAAATTTATACACTTCAACAATATTTCTATTCTGACTCTTAATTTTGTTTTTTCAAGAAATATTTATTGATTTCTTTTTATTTTTTTATTTAACATACTTTTTATATGTTAATTTCAAAGATAATGTGAACAATTTATGAATAAAATTTGTAACTTATTAATTATAATAATTATAAGATAAGAATAAAAAAGTGAATTTGTCGAGTATTTTCTTTGACCTTTGACCGTTAATAATTTAAAAAAAATTATACAAAAAATTAATTTTATTTATTAATTTTGCTTTTTTCCCCCAGATTACACCATCCCAAGTCCTAACATAACCCGGCCAAAGTAAAAGTTAAAATAAAACCCTCCCCACAATTGTTTCGCATAATCTCTCCCCAAAATTCTCCAACGTCTCTCCCCCCACCAACAATCGTTCATCTGTACTTGCCGCTTACTATTATCGGTCATCCCGTCAGTGTCAGAAACCCTTGTCGCCTCCTACGGGTTCCGGCTACAACTATAATTCTCCCCAGAACGACGGTATGAAAAAACCAGAAGAACATGGTGTGTTTTGCTTTTAAATATGTATTATCGAAGTTCGCGTAGAATAAATTTGTCCTAGCTCCGTAAGTGGTTGAATCTTGGCTCCACCCCTTGTTCCAATAGTGCTTTATTTGATATTTTATGTTGCAAACAAGGGTTATTGCAATGGTGCAATTTATTCATTGCTATTGGTACATTCTTTTCCTGTTAAGATATAGAATTTGAACTTTAATATCGAGTAAAGATACATTAACTCTCATATTAGAAAATTTCATAAGATAAAAGAGGAATATAGTGTTTAAATAGGTGAAATTGAAATAGACTGATGTAGTGACAGAAATAGACTGATGTAGTGACAAAAGCTGGGACTTCTACGTGAGGTATGACCACCTGAAGATGAACGACTAGGAAGCACACGGATGTGTGTGTAATCTGGGGTTGAATATCTGTCTTCTGTTTATTTTGCTTTCTGTATACTCAGAGTCCTTTAATTATGTCTTCAATAAATAATGGCCCTAACAGACTAACAGGTTCATTATGTCATTTGCCTAGCTTAGGGTAGTTTTCTTGCTGCTTAAAACAATGATTTCTCCACTTTGCATTTGGTTGTCATATTTTATCGATACTAGACTTCAGGGTTTTGTTTCCAATGTATTCTATTCCTTGCGTCCTTCGTCAACATTAAGCTGCACCGTAGACTCATCTCTGATTCCTGTGCTGCAAGCACTCTTGTCACCTGTTGTACTGATTATGTACATGTACATTAGAATAGCGTTGCTGCGGCTGAATTCATTTTTTTCTTCATTTTGGTTCACTTGGTCAGCAGCTTACACTCGAGCTCGCGCTAACTTTCTGAAACCAATTTCTTAACTTTAACTTTTGGAAAGGCTTATGTTTGTTTCACCTTTTTCATAGACTTAACTCTTAACCTTTACCTGGCTCAACTCTTAACCTTTACCTGGCCAATGCAGGTCACCCTTCTGAACCCCGTGTCTCTATCCGACATACTCACAAGGAGGAAGAGAGAAAAGAAACACAGAGAATGGAGGAGCATTTTGAAGAAGCAATTAAACACGAGTGGTACAAAGAGGATTTCAAGACCATAGCATCTCAAATTAAGGAACAGGAGAATCTCCTTAGGCTCAAACGAAGGTGAAGTTCTCTTCCTTCTTTTTCTTGTTTTAATTTAATTTATTAGTTTATTTTAGTAAAACCTGTTTATGAAAAATTCCAAAAACTACTGCTCAGGTGGTTAATGGACTTACCCTTGTCCAAAAGGGAACAACAACAAATAGAAGAACTCCTACCTCCCAATGACAAGTATGTACCTGTTGTTAGAATAATTCCTTTTGCAAACTTATCGTTTTCATCTTTAATTTGGCATTTGAGGTGATTTTTTTACTTTGGTTGGTTTATTATTCAGAAAACACTTTTTTTTTTGCCAGATACACGCTATTAATTAAGTCCATTTTAGAGGGTATAAGTTCTGTACTTATTGCTATCTACCTTTTAATGCTAAACATACATTGTTAGTTTATTATTAGTGAAATGTCGTCTTAATCAGCAAGAATATGTAGTGTTCTCTTATGCAGTAAAAATTTTACACCATACTTTATAATGTCAATTTTCAAGGTATGTCATGGTGCATATATCCAATTATTTTAGACGATTCTTAGGAGTCCAACATCCTAAATGGTTTTAATGAGTTTTACACTCGGAAAAATATGCATATCCTTTCACAATATCTTAGTCCATGTGACAAGGTATAGCATTGATCAGGAATCAAGAGTGTTGACTGTTTCTGATCCTACTTTTATGTTGGCACGTGTGCATGCTCTCTTCCTTTTTTGCTGGTGTAGTTTCACAAATTTTTTACTGTTATAATGATTTTTCAGGTAGTTCATTTTAAATTTGTATTTGAATTTGCAGGATTCTGCCTGAGTCACTGCTTAGGGAAGACGATGTAAGTAAGTTTTGGAATATGCTAAATTATATCGCTCATGAGTCATGAAATGGTTTTGAGAAATGCTATAAGTTTGTGTGATCATTGTTTTTGTCCTTGCATTATTGATATTCAGCGTTGTGATCTGAAATGTTCTTCTGCATTAATTTCAGCGAAGTAATAATGTACACCAAATGTTCTTTTGACATTAAGATTGGTAGGACTATACTCCTTATAAATTGTGCTGTGTAATTAATATGTATGCCTATTGTCACACAATAAGGTTTTACATGGCAGATCTGTCATTATCCACTATGTTACTGTATTTTGTGTGACTTCAAGTATGCAAGCGTTCAATAATTTTGTATCTTTCTGATTATAGGTCCATTTAGGGATAAACATTAATAAAATAATCTTTTGTGTAGTATGTTGTGACATGGTTGACATACAATAATGCCCAATGTTTTTACTTCTTTACTCTCCATAAATCAGCAATCAGTAGGATGATTTCGTTTTGTTCTTATCTAGAAAATATTGATTTAGTTTTACACGTGCATGTCTGATTCCTTCTCTTCCTTTTTTTTCTTGGGGGCGGATCGGCTGATTTTGTGTGTGTGTGTGTGTTTGTTTGAGGTTTTTCTGTCTTATCTTATGTTCAAATCTATTATAATCACAGGTATGCTATGAGAACATTAGAACTTTTGTTGAAAAGGGTTTTGGTGCTTGTAAGTGTGATATGGAACATCAGGTGGTTCAAGAGTATATGCAAAATTTTGATTTGTATAATGATTATAGAGAGTTTTATCACCTGCTAGATGATATGACCAACAGAGGTTTATGTTCGTTTCTTGAGATTCTGACAGGTGGAATGATTAAGTTTGAGAGAACCAACTGGAGAATGAAGAGAATGATAAAAGATTATCTTAAAACGCGTTCTGGAGAAAAGAATGATAATTCCCAAACAAAATTGAAACTATTATGTCAGTTGCTGGAAGACCCAAAAAACTTTTGTATCAATCAGGTGGCTTTGTCTTCTCGATTGAAATCCTATCGCTCTGCTGCCATCGAGGTACTGGATGGACTCGAGGACATGCCTTTCAGAACATTGAGTGCAATGCATAGGAAACTGAGAGGTGTTAGATACATCCCTAATATGCACTCTCCTAAATCTGGATGGAGACGTGACAGTTTAATCAGTGCTGTGAGAAAAAGGTGCATGAAGATGCTCTTGGAACTCAGTGAAGGGGATGAGACCCCAGAACCATTAGTTGGTGCATTGGCAGTTGCAGGCTTGACATTAAAGCTAATACATTACACTCCTTCTGTAATAGACTTCTGTAAATTTTCACCAGAGACAGAAGCATTGCAAAATGATATTGCAAAGGCTATCTGGTTACTAAATGATGTAAAGAGAGTAAGCCTGATTGAGCTTAAGAAATTACAGTTTTTACTGGATCCTAGTACTGAATTATCAGAGAGAAGCTTGCGCATGGCAGTAAGGAATCTATTGACTGATTATCTTTTTGAGTGCAGTGATATGGAAAATGTCCCAGATTATTTACTCGAAACACTTTCCATTATCAATAGAAGATCTCAACTCCCGTCTCGAAGAAAACGTCTGTCTTCAAAAGTACATTCATCTTCTCAAGAACTAATGAAGGAGGAGATTAAAAATGAGGTAGAGCTTATATTAATTGTTTGTGCTCAGGCAAAACAAATTGTCTGGGACTTGCTTTCTGAACATAGACTTGACCAAGATTTTGCCGAAGCTTACATGGAGGATTCAGAAGAAAGTGAAATGGCCACTACTTCCAATGATGACAGTGAAGAAGAGTTGAGTCTTCCTCAACTTTATAGATTTCGTTCTCATGATCCAGATAACCAAATGGAAAGTATTGGTGAGACCAACCTAGCGGGGACAAATTCACCTGCCTCTACAGGTGAAACAGATTGCTGTTCCCGATTGCTTTCACATAATGAAAGGTTAAATTCCACTCTAGAGTCTATGCATATTAATGAAGCCGATGCAGTTGAATCTTCCCGTCTCGTACATTCTCCTTCATGTATAGAATCAAAGATGCTTGTTGACATACAAAACATGGATAGAAATCAGCACCCATCAGGAAGTACTGGGGAATTGAGAATGGATTGTACTGATATGCTGTTGACAGCTAAGGAAAATGTATCTACTCCACCTGTCTTGCCTGATAAAAATTCAAATAGGAATGACACTGAAAGTCAAGAAATTTCAAGTAACTCAGCAGAAATCCCAAAATATGAATTTTCTGAAAATTTCTCAGCTGAACAATCAAATATTGTCAATAACCAAAGCAAGGCGGTTAATCAATACCTTGAGGTCCAAGATGCTTGTGACAAAACTAGTATGGTAGCCTATGATTTAATTGGTTGTATGTTGGATGAATTCTCCAAGATTGAAGGCTTAGATTTGTACCCAGGTGACAGATCATATCTCCGAAATCATGCTTCAGTTCCTCTGTATTCTAAAGGTATGGAGACCATATACCTTCCTTCTCTTCTATTCATTGTGTTTAGTAAATTAGCCTGATTTCAATTAGCTTCTTGTTTTCAGCTTTTCTATATTGGTTTATGCTCACCTGATTTTTTCAAAGAATGAACTACTTTATCTGTGTGCAAATTTGATGATGTGGTGAGAAGTATGAAGTATATAGTTTCTGGGCATGCTGCATGGCGTTACTGTATTCCGTGCTCTAAACAAGGATAAATCTAGGAAAATTAACTTCGAAAGTTCTGAAAAAGGAGTTCAAGATTCATTCTTTTCTATAGTCGATGAAGAGTCTGAACTTGATGAGATTGTATGTTTGGTTGCCTGAGGACTTGGGTTCTTCATGTGTCTAAATTACAAGCTGCTTTGCTGGAAAGAAAGCATATACGTGCCTGTGTAACCGGTCACCATGTTAGGGTGTCTTTTAGAAAAGATAGAGAATAACTGGTCACCATGTTAAGGTGTCTTTTAGAAAAGATAGAGAATAACTTGAAGAGAAATCTTTTAGTTTGTTGGCGTTTCTCTGTAATGATTTGCCAAAGTAAGATTTACTGAGAAGCATAGTTTACATGAGGGAATTATGGTATGCTTTTGGGAAGTTGGAAGAGACTAGGAAACGAGTATGAGCTTCGGTTTTCAGAGATTATGCAAAAAATTGAGAAACTGTGAGGAAGAAAATTAAGAGGGAGAAGAATTGAGATACATAGGATTAGACCTTGGTTTCTTAGATGATGCTTCAAATGAAGCAGATGCACGGCATTATTATGAAAAAGGTGAATTATTTCTTCATTAGATGTCTAAAGCATGTTGAGTGTGATCCCTGTCAAAGAGGACTTGCACTCTCTCTAAAGATTTTGATTTGTTTTGGACTAATCATAAAACAACTTGGCCAGGGTTACGTAATAAGGCTAGTGCTTAAATCCAAAAACTGATAGCCTAGCATCGCAGCCTACTAATAAATATATTCAGTAACTTGTTAAACTGAAATAAGACACTTTTGTTAGGAATGAATCCAAACAGCTCAAGGTTCTAAATGACTGCACGTGGGAGCCATCCAACATCCAAATTTGTCCTTGTTAGTTCTTCTCGCTTTCTTGTCAAACTGCACAGGTTGTACATCTTTTTTAACAATTAGAGGAAACCTGATTGAGAAAAAATATGCGTACATATTTATTTGTGCTTTCCACTGTCTATCATTCCGTTTGCTGCATTTTATTAATTTATTTATTTGTCAATTGTTACCTATATATCCTTGTGAATGAACAGTATAACTAATCATTAATCAAATAGACCTTGCCAGTGTCTTCTATCAATGAATCCTGTTTCTATTTTATTATTTCTTGTCCTTGTACATTGGCAAGAGAACTAGCATGAATTGTTAGCTGACAAACAGTTTCTGATGCATTTTCTATATGTACAGTCTCAGGAAACCAAATGGCCTCTTCTAAGGATGATGTCCTTGGTTCAATTATTGTTCAGGCCCTTGATGAGGTATTACCCTCATTTCCTGAAAGGTAACTTTGTTTTCTTATCTGAATGTTCATATTTTGGGATGTTTATAATTTATTATGTTCTTCAAGGCCTTGTGTTTTGGACTGTCTTTAAATTTGATGCTTAAAGGTTATTTTGCAATTCCAGATCCATGTTGTGATGCAACTTTACCTTTGGTACTTGAAAGCCAAAGTTGGATGATCTCTCGCACCATATAGACTGTTCGCTGCCATCATGATTGGCTGAATTTTTAATTTCTCTCCTTTAAAAGAGTGTGTTGTATAATTTACACTTAAAATCACTTGGATAGTATGAACCAAAAAGATAGGATGTCAATGGTGGCATAGGACTTGGGACGGGCTTCAATATATTTGCCAAAAAATATGATTGTTATGTTTATTTTAAATTATCCAGTTCACTGAAATATTTTAGACTTGTGTGACTGTGCAGGAAAAAAAATTGGTTGATCACCTCCTGTTTATCCCCTTCACAAGTTGCAAGTTCTAATGGTTTTTAGAAAATCCTAGAAACTAACCAAATAAGATTTGCATACAAGAAAGTGTAGCTTTTCGTTTTGGATTTAGATACTAAAAAGGATTTATCATTATACCGCACGTCTCTGTCTATGAGCTGTTTGTAAAGATCTTTAGGTAATTTTGATATTATATGTGCAATTTTGCGGTTCACTTGTTACCCCTCCAATAAACTATTATTTACATACCGAAATTGGAATAACAGACACCATGAGGACAGTACGTGGGTCTTGGAAGTTACTGATTGTGGACTACAGCTGAGGCTCAACTACTGCAATATATTCAATTCCCAATCAGCAACGAACTGCTCATAGTTTGGTAGTATTCGAAGAAGAAATTGTTGAGGAAACATGACGTCAAACCGTTACCTGTACGATATAAAAAGAAAATAAAATTTTTATTTGAAATAATAAGATGAAAATCGAAGAAGTTTTTATGTCTCACGCCTTAAACGAAAGGAAGTTAAAATGTTGTTTACTGTATTTCTGGCCTTATCTATTTTTATAGTTATTATTGCATTGTAATCAAACCAGACATGATTTTAGGTCTCTGGTTTGCTCAAATTATGAGCAATGAGCATATATTGGTTGGTAGCATATCTAAGATACCTGTAGAAATGTCCTTAAAACAGATTGTAAATAAGATTGGGTATTTTAAAGAGTGTGAAATTTTCTTTTTGTAGCATTTTCCCCCCTTCTAAAGCTTTGGACAGCTATAAAATATTGGTTCTCGCCATCGTGTTGGGCATGCAAGTTTTGTGTACCTTTTATTTTATTTTATTTTTTGATCGATAAATGTGAAATATATAAATCAAAAATCATGTACAAGTACACCGGACATATCCGGGCAAACAAAGATCATACATATAAAAGTACGATGGGCATACCCGGGCAAGCAAAGTGAGAAGATGTACAAATGAGTAGATCTAACGATCTAGCGCCACAGACTCGAGATGAATTAAAACATACAGATACAAAGAAAATATAACTTTGCATATGTGTGTTTTAATCAGCCTAAAAATGCTATCTTCGTGTTGTCTAAGATATTCAAAAATACTGATGTTTCGTGCTGTCCATAAGTGGTAAACCGTACTAGCAAGAACAATTCTCTAAGCCTTACTTTGCAAAGTAGTCCCCCGAACCTTCTTTGTAATCCACTTCAATGCACTCGATAATGTAGAGATAGATCGCCTAATGTCGAGCCACACACACGAACTTGTTCCCAAACGGATGTACTAAATTGACACGTGAAGAACACGTGTTGTGACTTTTATTTTCATTGAATTATAAGTTGCTAATGGAGAAAATATTGTTTGATAATTTTGTTTTGGGACCATGAATGACTTATCGCGCACTTGTAATGCATGTAAATAAGTGTGCGAGACATTTTGTCCCCATTTGAATCCCATTTTTTTTTTTTAATCTTCTATCAGTATAACGTACATTTATTTACAAAAGCACTACAACTAATTAATAACGGAAAAATTTATATATGCCTTGATATAAAATACTAACACACATCTTAATGTTCCATGAGAATGTTAATTAAAAATACTAGATAGAATGTTAAGAGCGTGTTCGGTAGAGATTAAAATTGAATTAAAATTGAAAAAATAATCGTTATTGTTGATTTTTATTAGACAAGTGGGATTCAATAAAGACTATATTTTCAATTTTAATTGGATTTTAATTTCTCCCAAACAAGATCTAAATATGTTTAAAAATACAAGTTTTCAAAATTAAAAGCATAATTTGTAACTGATGTATTTTTGAATCGCCCCATTTCACGATTTCCATTAAATGCCCTTCCATAAACAGAATACAATTAAAAAAAAAGATGATGAAAATTGTTGATAGTCACCTAAATACAGCCAGAAATAGCAACATCACTACGTTGGAAAACATACTTTGAATCATCGTATTCTTCCTATATCGATCGATATAGTTTTCCTTTGTGAAAGATTTGAATTCTGCATTCTTGTTACAACATAATTATGCCTTGATATTCAATCGATGTTCAACTTATTTCATGATGGTATTGTGTTTGTGTATGCGATCCGAAATCCATTTAAAAAATGTTCGGTATTTGATGATTAGGTTTTGATTGATTCTAGAGAGAAGAGAGACGATTTGGGGTGGAAGATCAAAGGACTCTATTTTAGAAATTTTGTGATTAATTTGTCATGTCAAGGGTGTGTTTGTTGAAGCGTAAATTAAGGACACGTTTGTTGAAGTAAATTTAGCTACTAAACGAATATCTTTTATAATTTGATTAAGTTTTCACATTTCTATTTTACTGAAGTATTTATGATTAAACAAAATTTGAAAAGTGTGTTCTAAATATTTATTAAAAAAATAGGCGCGTGACATAATTTTCTCAATTAATAATTGATTGAATTTCTAAATTTTTATATATTCTTTTATGATTCTCCTAATAATTGGGCTTTTATTCAGTGCCGCTATTGCAACTCGGACACCTCTCCACCTGTGGTTGGGTCCACCACAAATTTTAATTGATACACCACGTTTTAATTGCAGTTAAACTCTTTAATATTTACTCATTATAACAATTACTCACTTAAATTTTTTTTATTGAATTCTTATATTCAATCTTCCATTACTTAAAGTATCTCCAAGAAACTCTTTAAATATGAAATGTTCTCTATTTTAATGAATCAACATTTAAAATGATGCTCCAAAAAACTCTTTAAATTTACATTTTAATTTAGAGAGCCAAACTCACTTTCTATAATTAAATGCATTCAAAGTGTTTCAATTTTCAATGTAGGAAAACAATAAAATAATTTAAAGAAAAGTTAGTGAAAATAAAATGTAAAAAAAATAATAAATATTTTTTGAAAGTAGTAAAATTAAGTGTTAAATATAGAGAGCTTGTTAGAGTATTTCAAAATTTTAACACTCTAAATTTATAGATACTCTCTAAATAACAGAATATGCTTTTTAAAAATAAAGTCTCTTGAAAATGCTCTTAGGGATTATTTGAGTTGTGTAGAGGGCGGAGTTTCTTAGAAGAATATGATGGGAAAATAAGTAACGCTATTTCAACGTACTTTTGAACATAAAACTATTATCGAATACAAAATGTATTAACTAATGAAAAGTTTGACGATAAAAATGACATGAAAAATCGTTAAGGGCATAAGTGTTATAAATGTGGTGCAAGAAATAAAATTTGTGGTGTGAATATAATTACCTTTAAGGAAATATAATTAAGGTAGCTAAAAATATAATTTTTTTTAAAAAAAACAAATTCCTAATACATCTCTACATTAAATAATTTTTAAATAGGATTATATCATATTTATTGATAATAAGATGCATTAAATATGAGAATATTAGAAAAAAAAATATCTATATTCTCAATAAGGAAAGTGGTCTATAATTTAGAATAGACGAAAAAAAAAAACTCTGTTTTTATGAGACGAATGATATATTTAATTCAGCACACCAATTATTTATTAAATAATAAAAATATTAAGTTACAAAAATTAATTTTTAAAAATTTAACCCAAGGCAGATTTTGCCCAGAACGCTCAGCAAATAAAGAACTCAGCACACTGTTTAAAATTTAAACCGTAAACGAAGCCTCCGTTTGATGAAATTTATAAATTGTCAAAAGTTCAATAAAAAATTTCAATGGATTAAAACTTATCAACCATTCATCTCTATCTATTTATAAATTAAACATTCTATAAAATCTTCCCAAATAAGAAGAATTCATAATTACCATCATTTATGTTTACATTTTTACAAATATCAAAATTTCGAGAAAGTTCGTAGAAATCGGGTCATAATTCACAATTTTTTTTAAAATAAACAAATAATAATAATGAATTTAAACAAGATACGGATTATACGATGTTCCAAACTAAATTTCAGCAAATCCAATATAGGGAAACATGGATAATGATTTATGAAATGCCAGACATTGTGATTTTCATTGTATGATCCCATATGTCATTGGTGTAAAATGTATTAATGACTTCTAATACATCTGTCCGCGTCTCTATTTGTGCAAATTATATTTTGACCCATGTATATATCCAATGTGATGTGATATATTTCGCTTCGTGACTTCGTTGAATTTGGCATATATCTCTTCCTCGATAGCGATTCAGTGTGATTAGTGTTATGTGACTAGAGAGACGTGAAATGTGACCTCTCTCTCTTCCTTTTTGACTCAACTGCAAAAATTGTGACGTGGATATAATTGCAAACTAAATTAGGTGGATTAATATATGTCAAAAAAATGAATAAGAAAAGTTAAGTGGGAAAAAATTCATAGCAAAAATGACTCTCTCTCTCTCTCTCATCTCTCTCTCTCTCTCTCCACGTCACAGTAAAGACGGTAATATCAATAGAAATTGTATGAATTTAAAGTTAAAACAATTTTATTCCAAAAATGACAATCGTAAAACTATACAATAAAATATTAGTTACTTTTCATAATAAACACCTATTTTTGAAAAATACACGACTGGAGTTATCTGTAGTCAAGATATGGATCACATAATAAGTATTTCTTTTTTAGGTGATTTAAGAGATGCTGCTCGATCAATTAATTATGAAATACTATTAACTCTATGTGTATTATCAAAATCGAACAAAGCAGTCGAGATTGTTTACCCCCAGATTAATTGATTAGGTATCATGGTTTGAAGAGGGTTCAAAAAATCAACTGCATGGAGTTTTTACTATTTATCAATATAGATGTATTACCATAATGAGTAGATGATTAGGAAGACCAAGGTACGCATAGTATTAGTAATGGAGATTCTATATATTATCCAACATAACCTAATAGGAATTCAAATTGGGGCTTTAAATTGGTAGAAACAATTAAGTACTCCCCATGATTTCGATCCATCCACTGATTAAGTTTTTACTTTGGTAACGTCCCCCTTTTCTGAGAACGGAGAATATGAATGAAACAAACTCGAAAGAATAGAATTGCAA
>CAIGRK010279370.1:0-16145 GCA_903798315.1 Fraxinus greggii | reverse complement strand
ATAAAAAACTTTCAACATTTTTCAAGTCGAAAATTATACCAATCAAACACAAATAATTCCAATTCCCATTAAAACATTTTCTAGACAATTCAATTCCCTGTAAAATATTTTCTTTTCACCCATTTTCCACCTTTGCAATCAAACGGACCCTTAGAGTCCAATCCAAAAACAAAGTGTAATTCGAAGTTGAGGATTAAAAATTATATTCATTTGAAGTTGGACAGTCAAGCAACCTCAAGATTAGCCAAACAAATACGAGGTTTGCCAAGGAAACTAAATATTTTCATAGCAAGCTAGAGATTTCGCTACTAACTCACCAGATGCCTACAAAATTCGATATTTACCCCGTGAATTTTCTAATATTTTTGTTGCTACTCCATATGTTGTATTTGTTAATTACTGTAGTTAATTATTTTTTTTTAAAAAACTCTTCAAATTCTGAAAAAATGGCAGCTCGTGCGAGCCCAAGCTAGCCGGACCGGCCTGTTGCGACCACTACGTTTAGCCAACTTAATATGCCGCTGTAATCTCCTCATGGAAAGGATTAACGCCACTGATTAGACATGGGACCCACCTAAAAACTCCCTCAAAGTTGGATACGAAATTCGTTATTAAAACCATTTAATTCCAAGATAAACTAGAACGGTGAATTTTTCTTAGAAGTCAAGGCCCAAGTCATACTGGCAATCCCTGAAATCCATTAAGTTTTCTTCTTTCATTTTCTGCCCATTAGGAGAATTTAATTACAAGATGTCAGATAATGGTATTTTCCATCCTAAAATATAATGTGCTCCAATAACTATAATCCCGAAAGGTAAACTGGAGAGGATTTATTTTCCGGATATGCTGTAGCCTGTAGCAAATACATGACCACCTGAATCTAACATCAAAAGTAATCCGCACCTGCAGAACCTCCACTCTGCAATGAAGCCACAACATAACCATATAATTGCCTAACATCGGAACTTCCCATGGCTAATCAGAAAGCTTGATAATCTACCATGGCACAGAAATAAGTATAAAAATCGCCTAGGACTATTAACGCGTGCACCATATGAAGTAAAAGAAGTTATTGTTAAGGTTTCCAATTATCCGTGACAAGTGTAGGAACAAGACAGAACTAACTAAAAAGGCAAGAAAATAGTCAAAGAAACTAAATGCTCTTAGCTGCAAACTAACGAAATAGGCAAGAAAAGAAAATCTAAACAATCCGGTGTAGCATTGTTCTTGTAGGTAAACAAAATTTAAACCTTCAGCAGAGGAAAATTTCGCATTGTGGTGAATTGATGATTTTTCAGCTGAATTGGTGTATTCTAGAAAAGGGAATAAGTCACATTCTTACGCTTTTGAAGATGAGATTTTAAGCTAATTTAGATTAGACCAGAAAAGCAAAAAGGAAAATAAGAACTCGTGCGATCCTTAGCATAGTTAAAAAAAAAAAAAAAGCAGAAGAAATTGATTGAAATCCACATTAAATTCCCTAATCCAACACAATCACAAACAACGAAAACATTCCTTACAAATCAAAATAGTTAATCTAAAATCAGATAGTACGAAAACATGACTATTCTACTGTATTAAACCTTAGCATTTCCACATCAAAATCCAACAAAACAATTCATCAAAATCGCGAAAAATCTAATAAATTAAACAAATAAAAAAAGCTGGAAGAGAAACTACAGACCTGAGATTGTGCTGAGGTTGAAACTGAAGTAAATAATTAGAAGGAACCGAAGGAGGAGAACCATAGAGTTCCAGAAGCTCTTGTAATTGTCCGATGAATTGCCTTAGAATGGAAGCTCCTTCCATCATTCCATTGTTATATTCCTCCACCACTCTCCTTCCTACGCCCACCCCACCTCACCTATCTCCTCTCTATATATCTATACGTTGTATATATCTGCGTAGGTGAGCGAGTGCCTTGTTCTGATTTTACCGAGATTTGTTCTTACACGTCACCTGGCCCATACTAGTATTGCTCAGGTAAAACACTCTTTTCCTGAACTACCCCTACCCATTTTTACAATTTATTTCCAAAAATAGAAAATAATAAAAAATTCATAAAAATGGGAAAAGGGTAAATATATTAAATAATGCTCATTGGACAAGTTAAAGGGCGAAAGTGAAGGGAAGGATTGGTGTGACAGATAATAATTGAATGTTGTGTTTTTATTTATTACCACCACGATATTTGTTTGCTCCATCAAATACAAGTGTTGACACGTAAAAATTGAATGAAATGGGATATATTATCACTAGGCATGCTTTTTTTTTTTTTTGGTGAATATAAAGAAAAGTCGATACTTGATAAGTAGAATAATAAATAATTGAAAAAATTGTATTTGAAATTCGACTGAGGTATAATCTCTGGAATAGTTGAGTACTGACTCTTATTCCACTTCTATAACATTTTCTCAATTTTAAGTGATATTGAATCTAGAACGTGTTGGAAAATAAAATAGGCTACTTTTGACATAATTTTGAATGGAACCTGTTCGTCCATTTTGAAATATCAAAGTCGACTCATGTTCACCTTCATGAGAATATTGAAATCATATATTTACTTGTTGAAAATAATGTTTAGGTGAATGAGAAATTGAAGCTCAAAATTGATGCATTGGAAGATGATTTGTGTTGGAAGGAAAACTATGTATAGCTTATCCCATATAGAAAAATGAAAAAAAATTGCATATTTTATATATAGCCTCCTGTTTGAGCCACATTATTTTCACAAGAATGTATTTTTTTGTTTGATGTGATGGGAAATATGTGTTTAACAAAAAGAAAAAATTATTGATGTAATGAAAAATATTATTTTTATTGAAGAATGTGTTGTTAAAAATAAGTAGAAGAATGAGAATCAAAAAATAATGTGGCTCAAATAGGGACATAATCACACTTTGGAATTGTGTAATTATGCGTAGGGTAGATGCTCTTTCCACATACGCGCATAGGAAGTGCAAATCAATGACCGAATCAGAATTTCGAACCTTGAACTTGTGTGTCATTGCTACCTACGCATATGAATATCGGACCGAGTGGACCAATATTGGCTCATTAGGTGAGTCCACGTTTTATCTTTATTTTCTATAAATTATTTTTTTTTTTTCTTCCAAACCGACTCTCCAACTTTAAAAAACTGAATAATAATGGTGCGTTAATGGTGATGTTAATCGTATAACACTCATAACCGATGGTTGTAAAGTCACTCATTATTGAGCCATTAGCCGCTCATGTTCGAGCCTATGTATAGGGCTTGATTTTTTTATTGTCAAATGTCCTCGAATTCCTTCTCTTCTCTGCATAACATTTACAATATTCTGTTTGCAAATATTTTCACTTGTTGTCAAAGCTTTGTGATCACGTTCATATAACTTAGTTCGTCGGACTAGCACCTTTAGTACTCACACTCTACTAGTTTTTTGTAGCATCTTGGAAGACAAATGTTTGAACTAAATCTCAAGCACCTACAGTGAGGAGGCAAATATGTTGACATTGTGTAATATACATGTCTCGGTTTGCGAAGTCTGTTCTTTTTTAATGATTGCATATTTACGCAGTATTATTTCGTGTTCGATTTATTTCTAAAATAATAATCATTGCTATGTTCAGCTCTAGTACTTATTCTATTTTTAAATTATATCATTCTGCAAATCATTTCAAATAATCGAAATTGATTGATCTGATAAAATCTCTTTCTTCGTGTATTACCCTAAAGATCGAATTCTGCATTTATATTAATTTGATCTACCTTTTGCAATGGTGAGATATTGAGCTTTCCTCTATCTTAGGACAACTCCAACCCGTGGATCAAGTCCCCATTTTGCACCACATATTTGGTGTAATCTCACTCCATCTCAACACCAAATTTTGAATGGTTAATGTCCTCTTTGCCATTCTTTTCCATTTTGCACCAGCTTTTGTTAAGGGTATATGTGTCACTTTCTTGTCATTCAAAGTTTATTATTATTGTCGTCGTCGTCGTCATTATTGTTTAATATTTTCTTAAATGTAGTTTTTCTATTAATCGTTCTACATTCAATAAATTTAGCCCCTGTTTAATTCACATTAATTTTCTCATTCTCATTTTTCTATTCATTTTCAACCACACATTTTTCAATAAAATAATATTTTCCATCACATCAATAACTTTTTCATCCTTTTTAACCACATATTCTCCATCAATATACTATTCCAGAATTCATTTTTTCTAATGTGTATCAAACACACCCTTATTAATGAATTCAATATTATCGTAAACGAAACGTAATTATTTATTTAATAATTTATGTATTAGTAAATTAAATAAAAAACTAATTTTTCGTATAAATAAACTATTAATAATGAAGAAAAAATGAAGAAAATAATTATTTATTGTTCATTTTGTGTAACATTTGGTGTAATGAGTGGGAGATGATTTTAAATTTGGTGCAAAATTTAGTGTAAAATGGAGCAAAATTTACCTCAAATTTTGGTATAGGGATGGCCTCACATACCATATACTCTTAATTTTTTAATTTTGATGAAAAGTTTTTGAAGTAATTTGGTATCAGCTTGATGACATAAATAAAAAATCCATCGATCCGTTGTAGATTTTTATGAATGAGGTTATGATAAAAGCACGTTGAATGTATATATTGTTAAACGATAATATCTAAATATTTACGATGAAAAACAAATCAAAGTCGCTGTACTTAATGGATCGAAGTGCATTAAAAATCAAATAGCAATGACAAGATCAAGAAGCGATTGGTAATTTAGGAAGCTAAGAACTCTACATGGAACTCACTTTCTTTATTACAGGAATGAAGTTTAAAAATTGATAATGTTTACAATTTTAAAAATCAAATAATATGCTACAATTGGTGAAAAATAATTTAATTAATTTTATTCAAAATATATTTAAAATTCTAGATAAGGCCATCTCCAACCATTATCACCAAATTGGTACAATTTTCATACTATTTTACGAAGTCATCTCCAACCATTATACTATGTGAACAATATTTATTTTTATTTTCTTATTTTTTTAAGTTCTCATCAATTAATTTATTTTGAAATTATTTAATTAAACATTAACTACTAGTAAAATTATCAAAATAAAAATTTTATTTAATTCACTTAAATATTGTATTTATTAATAATTTTTTTGAAAATTTTTTTACTCTTAATACCACAAGTAAAAATATAATAAAGTTAAAAATAATCAAATGTAATTTAAAAATAATAATCAAATTTAAATAAATTTAAATAAAATTATATCATTATTTTATAAAATGATATAATAAGAATTAAACTTTGTCATTGTATAAAATGAAGGGCAAAATAGAAATTATGAAAAACGCTAAAAATCAAATCGCACCAAATTGGAATAAAAATCTGGTGCATTTTTTAAATTAATTTTTGCACCAAATTGACATTTTTACACCAATTTGGTGTATGATTTTGGAAATGGAGCTTAAATTATTTTGCCATCGGGTTGTTTTTCAGGCTCGAAGAAAAGGGTATTGTGGTAAATGCACAAAAGCAACTTGTTTTCAAGGAAATAGCATAAACTCCCCATAAAGTATATCAATGGCCAAAAATTATTCGACGATTTAAAATGCTTTTCGTTGGGCTCTTTTTCTCCCCCTCCTTTTCACGCAACAAGCATGATTTTTCGACAGAAATACGGAAATTGTACCACAGAGTACCATCATTTGTTGCTATTGTATTTTTGAAATATTCCAAATATTTCATTTTTACTTGAGCTTTTCCTTTTATTATTGCAATTTTGATCTCGTTTTCCAAGATTTGTTTTGTACCATATTGAAGAGATTTTTTTTAACTCGAATCAATTCTTTTAACTGCAAAAATCCTACCAGAGCATTGACTAACAACGTAAGAAACCTATGTTTCGGTTTAGTGTAGATTAAAATTAGATTCTTAGTACATTTTAGTAAAAGTTGATGAAATGTAAAAGGTTGTAGGTCCATAAAATATTTTATTAAAAATAATTATTGACTTTGACGTAAAAGCTTAATCAGCTCGTAATTCATACCAAATAAGGACTAAATTGAATTGAATCTCAAATCACATTAAATATTTTCAATCTACTTATGAATATTCCACTTTGGAAAGTTATATGGAGGGGTTTGAGTAAAAGGGGCAAACATGATGATGAACCATCACACATTTTGTATAATTATACATAGCATGACTTGGGGGCACAATGAGTTATGCGATCCCATCTAGTAATTAAAATGATTATGAATCCACTAGTGTAGCTTTCTAACTCGGTTCGATTGCATCGTACGAGTTCTAATCTGTGAGTATAAAATTAGAGTATGTTTGATTCTCATTAATTAAAAAAAAAATGAGTTTTGAATAGTATTTTTAGGAGAATACGTGGTTAAAAAGTATGAAAAGTTTTTGGTATATACACTAAGGGTTTTTGAAGTGGGATGACGCAATCGATTTTAATTAATTATATTGCTTGAGTCGTGCTAATTCTTTGAAGTACGATGAATCAAGAACTTACTTCGAAGGTTGACTTTAAGTTTGTGAATCGATTCGAAGATTAGTTTCAACTTTCGAAGCTGTCCACTTTGTCACTTGATTTTATATAAAAATCGAGTTGAGATGGGTAATCATTTCTTGTGCGTGGGAAAGAGAGAAGGCTTTGGTGGAAAATGCATTATGTACCATAAGTCATAATTATGAAAATCCTCATCATGATAGAATCCTTCCTTTACATAAACCTTTGTTCATGTTCGAAGAATATTCTCCATTTCTATTTTATAGTAACCATTTACTTTGTATTTAAAGCTTTTATTTTTATTTCTTACGAATAAATTCATTCGATCGACAAAAAAACACACATTTATCAGTTATTTTGACTAGAGACGCATCAATATATTTTGAAAAAAAATCTTATTACATAAAAGACATGATTGTCAGTGAGCTCGACTAAGGTCTTATTTGTGAATGATTTTAAAGTCGAACTCCTGATTCTCAAATAATTCAAAATTGTTTCATATGCAAAAAAAAATTTTTTTTATGGAACCATTCGCACTCTCTAGCAAGCATATTTTGAGAAGCAGCAAAATTGTTACTCTTCAGATTTTAATTTTAGCTTCTTAATTATCTATAATAAAAATACCAATTTTTAACCCTAATTAATGCAATTAATTATTTTTCTACTACAAGGACTATTTATAAATATAGACATTTTATAGATATTTTTTTTATTTTAATATAACAATAGGGAATATATTGTCTTCAAAAATCATTTAATAACATTATATATCGGGATAAAAGTAAAAATAATTTTTTGAAATAATAATAATAATAAAAACAATAGCAGCAACAGCAGCAACAATAATAATAATAATACAAGATAATATTATTATAATCCATGTCTAGTTTAGTAATTGTATAAAAATTTACCATTCGATAAAGAAAATATTTTCCTTACTTTTAAAAAATATACGAACTCATGACCAACTTTTAAAAATAGAAAAAAAAAATGTCAATTAAGCACTCTAAAAGTAGAAA
This sequence comes from Fraxinus greggii, assembly GCA_903798315.1. Lineage (NCBI taxonomy): Eukaryota > Viridiplantae > Streptophyta > Magnoliopsida > Lamiales > Oleaceae > Fraxinus > Fraxinus greggii. The sequence goes on along the minus strand of CAIGRK010279370.1, from coordinate 8,609 downwards.
ATTTGGGGGAAAAGTGACATTTTTCATTAAAAAAATGTCACTAGTGAAAATATTATATTAATTACTGGGTTTTTACTTATTATAATTAAATTAAATTAAATTATTAGCAATTTCATTCTCATTTTTGCTATTTTATAGAACAAAAAAGGAAAACACGAGGAATGAGATGGATAGAACTTCTCTCATATTCACATAGCGAGCTTTCAGTGTATGCCTAATGCAACAAGTTATTAATTCAACAATAAAGTACGCATTTGATAATTAAAATCTTGTTCAATATCAGCCCAACAAAGCCTATACTTTTGCCGTGATATGGATCAACATCTACAATATGGGCTCTTCCCAGACCAGAAGTACTGGACCCATGGCCCATATTGACCGTATCTAGTGGCTTACGCTTTCTACTTAATTAAGTCAATATTTGAGCACTATTTTTCTCAAATCTCATTTTTCTCAAAATTTATTTTTAACCACACATTCTTTCACAAATAATTGGAAAAATTAGGCTCATACCCTTGAAAAAATAAAATATTAGATTAGTACCTTTAAAAATATCTTTAAAACTTATTAGAACTACAAAATTCCATATTGATTAGGCCCAAATTGATTTTGTCACTTTTTTTTTTTTGAGATTTTGTCACTTTTTAGAATTTCCGTCCTTCATTTAGTAGTCTTTCTTTTCTTTTTACTTAAGATTGAAAGTTAATCATACCATAGGATTATTGGTTTAAAGTTTGGTTTAAAAAAATGATGCACCAAAAAAAAATATATCACAAATATCAAAATTAATATTATTGTTTGTCTCTTTTTTTAGGGATTTTTGAAGCAGTTAAAACTGTTTCAGTAATTTTATTTGCGGAGAATCTAAATTTCCTTGATACAAATATTTTAGAAGTCCAAAAGATTTATGTTTTGGAATAGGACTCGGTAACAGAGACGAAACATTCAAAGTAATTTTATGACGAATAACAAAGACCGAAACATTCAAAGTCCAAGGTATTTATGAGGGCTAAGGGTCAATACTTTCAAAGTCCAAGGTATTTTATTTTGAGACTAGAACTTTTAAAATTAAATACATTTTATGTTGTAGGTATGCAACGGTGAATATCATTCATATGTTCAGGAGACTGACTTATGGTAATATGAAACACTTTTTTATATTTTTTGAAGACTTTGTTCTTAAACAGTTGGTTTAAGAAAAACTAGAGTTTCTAAATTGAGAACATATATTTTTCATATTCTTAACAGACATATGGTCCTGAACAAGAGATACAAGCAAGAAGAGTTAGAGGCTTTGGAGCCTAGATGATAACTGACGCTACCAAATATCGTACATATTGATTTTCGAGTTTGAGGATTGGGAATGAGCACGAACAGAATCTTTCGGTAGCTGAAACAAAGGTATCGATGTTTTCCTCGTTGTGCCCTTCGATACTTAAGTCAGAGAAAGAATTTATGCGTGAGGCTAAGTCCTAAAAAATATGTGAAAACGCACATGAATAATGAATGAAAGCTTTGTATTTATAGACGTACGTAACTCATTCCTGGTAGGACTGGGTTTGCTACGTGTCCTTATTCTTAGGAATTCTACTTTAGATGAGTATTGGATTGAAATTGTATGTCTAGTCATAGTTCGATTATGATACTCACCGATATATACTCCTTCTAGGCATTGGAGCATTGAGTTTAGGTATTTTGATAGACTTAGAATTCTTGAAAAGCAGAATCAGTCCATGTTTAAGGAAACATTTGATTTGGAAAACGACCGATGGAAAAACACACTTGGGTCATGCAAGCCCGAGGACTTACCCCGAGGGCATTATCACCATATTATCGTAGGAGCTCTAATGCCAATCTTAGAGATATCCTGAAGACTATGTCACACCCGAGGATAGGTGGTCCAAATTAGTGTATATCACTCCTCGAGACTTCAAAGCTCAAGATTAATTAATTATGACCATATCAGTGGCTCTAGTGCATCCAATCCTAGAGCTCGAGCTTTAGTGGTGGATGCACAAAAGGTTGGATATTGTGTCTTGGGCCATAGTCTGTTCGATAACTCAGAATGGACGTTGAATTGTCGGTACAAGGAAAGGCGGTTATTGAGGATCCTTAGATGTATGAACCATGTCACAATCCAACGGTCCATATTGTGACCTTTGGTCTCCCATTCCACTCCTATATATATAGCCCATTTACCATTCATTTTTCACTTGCTGTAAATTTTCTTTGCAAGATCGAGCACATTCTTTAGATACCTTTTGGGTGTGGGGTAATTTTTAAGGTAAGGCTCGAGACCTTAACTTAATTTTCTTAGTTTTATTGAGAGTGATGTCAAGTAGTGAGGATAACCGGGGTTCTACTAGTTCGAGTGGTAGCGATGACGTTAGAACATCGATTATTCCCATGGCGTCCCTTTAGATGCTGGACCTAGGTATCATAGAAACGTCGAGTTTAAGTTCCCTAGACAAGCAATGTAGGTTTAAGGAACACCTAGCCATGGCGGCTGCCAGAGAGTTTGGGCAAATGGCCAAATGTGATATTAGGCCGCCCGACCTCGAGGATAGGGTGGTGTAAGCTCAGGAAGGAGAGTTTGTTGTTCTTAGGGATACTCTAAAGGCCGGTTTTAGGTGGCCCTTGCACCTTTTTTACATAGGTTCGTTAGTCAAGCACTCCATGTGCCTAGGGCAATTAGTACCCAACACATGGAGGATCCGCATTTACTTCTTTATTGCCTATCGTTACCTAGGCATCACGCTTTACCTCGAACAATGTAGATGGTGTTCGAGCTTAACCAACTTCCCTAGTACACTTGTTTTGCCTATCTGTCGACTTAAGGTTGGTTTAGAGTTCATACCATTCCAAGTTCATTAAAGGGGTGGACAGATAGGTGATTCCATGCAATCACTCGAGATCCCGATCTTCCCTTTTGGTTGAGGTGGGGGATCCCGACGCTGCTAAGTTTTGTGAGGGTCATACTTACTTTGAGTCATTAGAGTGAGATAGGAAGATGCTCGAGGAGCTCGATCCTTTGGTACCAGACATGAAAGCCCTACTCGGGGACGAAGTTTTAGACCTCGTTGATGTAAGAGGCGTCAAGGGTAGGGTTTTGTTCTTTAGTTTCTCATCCCCTTTCCCAATGTTATGATCGATCTCATAAGTTTATTGTTTTTTGTAGAAATGTCTTTCGCAAGTTCATGAACTTGACCTTTGGAATACTATCGTTTCAAGAATAGTAGAAATTTTCATGACTTGTTCGGACTTACTTGGCCTGGTGTCCTTTATTTTTCTTGCTATCTTTCTTGTTGTGTGGTGCACTTGTAAATGACAGGTCTAGCAATCTGGAGCTATAAAGCATAGCATTGTTGGGTTTTGATACCCAATGAATTCCAAATAATGATGTAAACATTAGATTAAATTGTTACCAACAACCAAGTCTAAAGACTCAACCCGCTGGAATTAACTTAAATAATTAATGTTTCTCATGACCCATTTATATTACCTCTTGGGTGGCTTTGAATCTTGATTCATTTAACCTCTTTTATTGGTCCAAATAAAGTCCAACATGGCCTATATAAAGTCCTAACTATTTTGTGTGTGATTTGTGTAAAAAGAGAAGAAAGAAACCGTGTGTGAAGAAGAGAGAAAACCGACAGCTTTTGAGGAAAGAAAAAACGTGTGGCTTTCCTTTGTATTTTGGTCTCGTTTCTTGCCTTCTTTCATTGTTTTTATTCTTTCCTTTGTGGCTACAAATCATCACCATTATCTTGTCCTTTGTGGGTGAGATTGAGGAGCAATTGAAGTGAATATATTGGTTGTGGGTTGGAGCCGTGGAAATGGTTTGTTTGGTAAAGAAAGGTAATGTGAAACTGAGCCTGGAAAACACTGTTTTGGAGACCTTTGGAGCAAGATTCCATGAAAATTGGTATTAGACCTTCAAGGTTGTGGATTTGGCTAGAAAAACTAACCAAAAACTATTCAGAAAAGCGTTAGAAATGAAGCATAAAAATTGATCGAAAAACTGTCGAAACTCTGAACCTATTTTTGTTATTTTCGGCAAATCTAGAGACCGGGTGGTGAAACAAAAACCACTATTGTGACGTGTAGGCTGAGATGACTCTGGGGATCAAGCTTGTGGCCTGCGACGATGGCGCGTTGAGGTCACATAAAAATTGTTGGCAGCCTGTGGAGGCACGAGAGAGGGAATTCAGCAACAGTTTATTTGACAATTTGTTCCTGACATTATTTTTAACATTTTGGTGTTGTTAGTTTTCTGTTTTAGGTTATACAGAGAAGTCTAAGCAATTGTGTTCTTCGCGTGTTCGGGATTCGATCATAGTTGATTGATTCCTGCTATTGTTGGGCACTTTAGGATGAATGTGGTGGTCCTAAAGTGATAAATTCTCACATCTCAGTATTTACAGACTTTTATTGGTCCGCTTTGATATATTAACTTATCTCAATTTAAATTGCAGCAATAGCGTGTCATCATGTGAGGTGACATTAAGATTGAGGTTATCGTATGGGGTAACATTGCTTGTGCTAGAAATTTAGGAATTATTTGCTCTGTTTGAAGTGTTGATTTTTGATCGCAAGTTGGTAATTGCTTTTGTGCTTTAACTGTTATTTAGTCACTATGTGAGACTACATTGCATGAAAATTCGAATTTTTTATTGTCATACTTTCGTGTTGCATTGACTATTCTGTTAGAACACCTAGACTTAACCCATTTGACCATTTCCTTGATCTAAGATCGAGAATCTTACAAAACACTGGGAATATAGAACAGTGTATATCGTGGCCCTTAGGATTACTTTGTGTGATTTATTTGTGCACTTTGATCATTCTTTTTGTCAAAATGTCTTGACATTTCGATGTTGGAATTTTCAATCGAAAAGGAGATTTTTTAATTTGGCAACAAAAGATGAAGGATATTTTGGTTCAACAAAAAAGTTTCAAAAGTCATAGATGGAAAATTTCCTACAAATTTGATAGAAGCACAAAAAGAAGAATATGATGAACTTGCTTACACCTATCAAACTATGTTTCGAGAAAAGTTGGAAAACTTGATTTTACAAAAGAACTTTGGTAAAAGTTGGAGTACTTATATCTACTCAAGTCTACTCTTAATAAGTTGTACTTACTTGAACGATTTTTCAATCTTAAAATATATCATTCAAAGGATTTTGATGATAATCTGGATATTTTCAACAAACTTGTTCAAAATATCATTAACTATGATGAAAAGGTTTCTGATACATATAATGCCATTATTTTACTGAATTCTATGCCTGTTTCATATAGGGAGGTTAAGAATGCAATTAAATATGGTAGGGACACCTTAACACCCGAGATTGTCATAGATTCCCTTAGGAGTAAAATGATGGAGATTAATGTTGAAAACGATGATAAGCGGAGTGGTGAGTTACATATAATGAGGAGTATAATGAAGTTTATGCAAATAAATTTGGGTAGAGCTTAAAACTAGAGTAGTGACTCGAGTGACGATGGTGGTAAGAGGAAGGGCAATGGTTGGAACAAATCCGGTGGTATGTGGTGTTACAGCTGTGGTAAGTCTGAACACATTGTGAGGGATTGTCCTAAGAAAAAGGATAAGCAGAAGGGTATGATGCGATACGAGGAGCGAATGTGATTTTAGGGTCAAGTGATGAATCTAGTGAAGTTTATTGAGAGTAAACCTAGTTACTGCATGTGCATCCGTGTGTTATCCTTATTACATGTATGTGATTGTTTAATTCGGTTGCATGGTTATATGTGCATTTCACTGTGTTTGATATGTGTATTTGCATGGATTTGAGAGCGATTTAATTACTTGATATAATTTTTTGTATGCATAGTGGGTTAAGATGCACTAGCAGTGTGTTGTATATCTATTGGTGAGATGGAGTATAGGTTCCTAAGGATACATTGGTGGTTTGAACCGTGGATGCGGAGTATGAAATTTAGGTCACGAGTAGAGAGGTGATTACATTTTGAAATCCTTTATCTGTAAAGAGACCTGATCAAGTAGAGAGTGAGAGAGACAGTTCTATCACTTATATTAGGTGGAGACCTATTATGTACTTAGATTAGGAGACGTGAAGTTTACAAATTAGACATGCGTTGAGTGATCAGTGTAGTTATCTTGGTGGGCGATAAGGTGAGATATGTGCTCTCGAGATTTCAACAACACATAATGGGATAGAATAAGTGTGGTGAGATCTTTTCGTGGTGTCATTATACAATTGTTACATATGTGTTAGCCATTTGATTGATTAACTTGGTGTTAATCTGTTGTTTAGTGTGAACGTTTCTTTTTTGAAAAGATCTATGTTATTTTATATGATATCTTCATCTCATGTTTATTTGCTCTTTTTTTATGATTATGATTACCAGCTTCTACTTGGGTATTTGTTTGTGACCTTATCCACAAAGAGCATGAATGTTATGTGTTTTGGGTCTAAAGCACGAGGTAATGTCGGTGGTTCCAATTTTATTGGTTATCTTAATTATGCAAGCGTTAACTTTGTATTTTGATTGCTTCCAAGTTGATTGGGTATCAAGGTGGAGATTTGTTGGGTTTTGGCATCCAATGAATCCCGGGCTATGATGTAAACGTTGGATTATTTTTTTTTACCAATAACGAAGTCTAAAGACTCAACCAAAAAAACAATGTGGACCATTGGAAGTAACTTAAATAATTAATGTTGCTCATGACCTATTTATATTACATCTTGGATTACTTCGAACCTTGGCCAATTTAACCTCTTTTATTGGTCAAACTAAAGCCTAATCGATTTTGTGTGTGATTTGTGTGAAAAGAGAAGAAAGAAATCGTGTGTGAAGAGGAGAGAAAACCGGCAGCATTTGAGGAAAGAAAAAAACTTGTGGTTCCCTTTATATTTTTGGTCTCGTTTCTTGCCTTTGTGGCTACAAATAATCACTATTATCTTGTCTTTTGTGGGTGATATTGAGGAGAAATCGAGATGAATATATTGGTTGTGGGTTGGAGCGAGAAGACTAGTTGTTTGGTGTGTAATAGACCCTGGAAAACGTCGTTTTGACAACCCCCTGGAGCAAGCTTCCGCGACAAGCATGTAGCCAACTTTTAATACAGTGGAGGCATATTTGCTTGAAAGTTATAGAGTAATGTCCAATGTATGTCTTACACACACATGTTCATGAATGATGCTTCACTAACGCATTCTTTGCAATTTAGAACAAGGTTTCTCTATTGATCAATATACTTTATGACTGATTCTTCCTTGATTTCTTCATTCAACCAAGTTTCGGAAGGCTAACTATCCGTCAATGCTATAGAAGCTTGATACGACTTCTGCTTAAGTTGATCCCAAATACCAATTGGCCAAGCCTGTAATACCGTATACCATTTTTAAACATGAAACATTTGAGGGAGCATACCAATGATCAATTGATCTTGTTTTTAAATTCGTATACCATTTAAATATGAAACCTTTGAAGAAGCATACAAACTGCTTCACCATAGTATCTTTATAGGTGCCAGTATTGTTATATGTTTCAATGATCCTTTCCATTAGAACACTAGAATTTCAAGTTAGTAGTCTAGCAGTATCCTCATTATGTTAATTCGATGGCTATAGGTTTGGTGTAAACCAATGAAAACTAGAGTAAACCACCATGATGGGCACGATGATGGAAGAGCCTGCATTTTTTGAATTGCCTTACACCAACGGGCTTTTTCCAACTCTAGTCTATGCATGCTTTTAGCTAATTTGTCAACTTTTCAATGGTTAAAGTCATTCGTAAGATTTGATCTTCAAATCCCAACATTTCCTTCGTGACCATTACCTACTCGAAGGATTCTATAGAGGTATAGTCTCCTACCTTTGTGTAAAAATAGCATATGAGGATCCTAGATATGAATTTGTCACATGATTTGGAATTAGAATGAGGACTTTTCATCAAGTATCTTGGACTTCTATGCCCAATGGAAGCCCGATTTCATGTTGTTAGCTATTTTCATGTTGCCTTTACTAGAAAACTTCATCAACGATGACATTAGTTGAGTTTTCCAATCTTCAACTGAGCTATAGTTACGTGAAGGAGTTTAGAAAATGTATTCTCAAGAAAGTCACAATTTTCTTTACACTTTTGAAACTTGAAAATTTTGAGATTGAAATATCAGACAAATAGATCCCAAAGGGTATGTTAAGAAATTTGTACAACAAATTTCGTGTGTAGAAATAGAAAAAATGATACAAATTGATTTTTTTGTGAAATACAAAATCAGTTGATCTTCTTGTGACTATAAAATTGCACGATCCTTTGATTGACGGTATGGGTGTTCGAAAATGAAAGACCGGATGACTTGAGTTTTGGACTTCAAAACTTGTTGGATATTTTATTTGTTACAAATTTGGTTTACTTGGAACTTGAACTTCGAGAATTGAATATGAAATTCAGGATTTGGACTTGAATTTACTTTGATTTGAAGAAAATTTTGATTGTTTTGAAATTCTACGAATTTGGACATGAATTTTTGATAGATATTGAACTAACAAGAGGAGAAGGAAATCGACATTTTCGTTAACATTCAAATGGTAATTCAAGGCTGATTATATAGCCAA
>CAIGRK010279226.1:0-10785 GCA_903798315.1 Fraxinus greggii | reverse complement strand
TTTTTTTTTTTGGTTAAAGAGATCTTTATTTAATTATATCTCCCCCACCATGTGTTTGTAAAGAGTAATAATATTTATTATCATGATAATGGAACATTGATGATGTGATAACTCATTATTTCTCACATTTCCCTCTGTCTCCTTTGCTTCTCTCTCATAAAAAAATAAATTTTTCAATCCCATTATTCCACGTATATATTGTTACATCACCAATGATCTATTGTCGTAATAATAAATAACGTTATTCGTTTGTAAAACAATCTAAAAGTGGTAAATATATGTAGCACAACCGAATTACACACATCCCTATTTTGAAAATTTTCATTTTGAAAATCAAAATTTAAACTTATTTTCACAGAACTTGGGGTATATATTACACCTCACCAACCTATCATCTAATCCATTTTTTTTTCCAATTCCTAGAACTACACTCCGCATCTCCACCTTCACTCGCCATCAGTCGCGATTTGGGTGGTGCCAACAGGAGCGGGCGGGGCGGAGGGATGATTTTTACTAGTTAATTGTGATTTATGATTAATAAATGATGTATGACTTATTGTGTGATACGTGCCTCAGGACGGGATTTTTGATTCATAAACTGTGTGGCATGTGACTAAGAACATGTGTGATTTTGTGATTGGTAAAAAACATAAATAGTATGTTTATTTGGTACCGGGGCGGAGGAATGATTGTTACTAGTTAATTGTGATTTATGATTAATAAATGATGTATGACTTATTGTGTGATACGTGCCTCAGGACGGGATTTTTGATTCATAAATTGTGTGGCATGTGACTAAGAACATGTGTGATTTTGTGATTGGTAAAAACCATAAATAGTATGTTTATTTGGTACCGTGATCTGGTTGATTAGATATATGTCATAATATTTTTATCAAGGTGTCAAAAATATAACCACTTGATTTTGAAAAGATTTCGTCAGTTTTTTTAAAATTTGAAATTGTACTATAAGTCCCTATTTGGTATACATTAAAATTTTCATTCTCATTTTTCTATTCATTTTCAACCACACATTCTTCAATAAAATAATATTTTTCATCACATCAAAAACTTTTCATTCTTTTTCAACCAAAAATTCTCCATTAATCTACTATTCCAAAATACATTTTTTCAAAATAGTGTGACACAAACACACCCTAAATATATGATAGTTATATATTTTTCTTAAGTCCAATCAAATATACTTTTTAACTTCACTTTCTATACGACTAACAAAAAGATGAACATTAACATTTTAAAATACTAATACATTTGTATTCTAAGAATACATATGGTCGTCTCTTTGTTGATATTTTTCTATTTAGTAGCTCAACTTGAATTGTTTCGAGACAAACGACAGCCAATCAACAAACTAACATTCATCTTTCTATCCAAAAAATACCTATACAAAAATATATTAAGGAGTGTTTTGTACTGAAATTTTAATAAATAAATTCTAATACATCCATCTCATGAATATATGTTTTCCTGTTTCGTTTGTCTCAAATTATAGGCAACATCCTTGTTGAGAATATGTTAATTTATTAATTTTCTATTACACCTTTAATTAATGTAACTAGTTATCAACAAATATAAAAATATAAATAAATCCAATTCAACTTTATATTTTCAACCATATTAATTACATTTTCTTCATTTGTGTGAAAATTAAAAGCAAACATATCTATGTGCAATTGAGAAAGCAATAAATTTCATAATAAATTTCCACATTGTACATATGCATTACGTTCGTATTTTTAGCTTGAATTCCATCTATATATTGTGAAATTCCCATATTAATAAATTTCATATAAATCCGCAAGTCATTTTTAATGAAAATTCATAAAATCTCAATTTGGGACAAATAAATTTATACAAATTAGTGCAGTTGGTCGAGAAAGATACATTCCGTGCCCCCATGTTCCGTTTCTAAACTATTTAAAGACCAATCAGGCTCTCATTTGGTAAAAATTAAAATCCAAATTTTAATCTAAGTCAAAATAACAACTAATTCTAACCACACATTTTATGAGGTTCACAACTTTTCAACCACACATTTCATCAGATTTTATCAAAATCTACTAAAAATCTGGTTTTAATCACTACCAAATAAGGGCAAAAGAACTTCAATATTTATATGCATAATAAAAGAAATGAACAAATAACAAAATTTAAGATAAATCTTATCATAGCATTTGCAGCAATCTCAAGTCTAACCAATGATCTTTCTATTCCAAACAAAACAAAAACTCTCCCATAAGCTGAGACGGGCTAAGGCTTACACTCTCATAGGGGACACGACACAAGCCATTTAGGCTCGTCTCTTAAGACAGCAATACACATTATTTTACCTTCCTGAGTAGGGCAGATGTTCGGTATTCAGCGTCATCTTTGATGAAACTCCACCAGACGTATGTAAGAGGGATAGTGGTAGCATGCCAAAGAGCATGTGCATCAACCAATCCTTCGTATGGAGGGAAGTCATAGATCTCTAGAAGCATCGAGAGGCCACCTCCTACAATTACAATCCACAGCTTCCAGCGAGAAGGATGACGGGTGACACCCGCCCAGATTGCCCAAACGAGAAGTTGAGCAACAGCCATCACAACACACACTTTCATATTCCACCCTGTCAAATGTTCCAGAGTCGTAATAGCCTTAGTACAAAGTAAAACATGATTTTTAATTGCAAAGATAACAGCATCAGGTAGAAACTGAAAGTGATACCAAGGATACAACTATCATACCGTAGTCCATTTTATAGTTGTTAAGGTACAGTATGTGGGTAGTTGTAAAAGCAACCAGTGGGGCAGCAACCATGACCCTTGCAGCTTCGTCCCTCACACTGAAACTTCTCACTATGGCCAAAAGAAGTGAGTATCCGAGCAAGGCAACTGCTGATGAGTAATCTAGCTTTTCGGTCAATTCCACATCTCTGCCATTTGAAGATTCATAAAACCGTTATGGTAAAAAATAATTTATAACATTTGACTCGACAGGCAACCAGGTTGTTTGTGAAGGGCAAATGGACTAGGAGCATCTTTGACTAAGCTTAAAAGTTCACTCACAAGATAACAAGTTATAAAATATATTAAGCCTTATTTGAATACTGAATTTATATACACAGTCAAATTTTTATTTTAACCACATATTCATAACTATTACTCATTATTGTCCACATATTTCACAGCGACCACTACTATTGCTCTTTATAAACGATTTATAAATTTGCCAAATGGAAGTTATTTTATTAGTTATATGTGAATAAAAATGATTTTTATTGGTTAAAGAAGGACACGAGTAAATCAATTATTTTACTTTAAAAAAGTAGTGACATACCCAAACATGGTTGTAAACAAAAACTTTCATACTAATGTTCAAGCTTAGCAAACATACCTGATTGGCCAATGTAATAGAAGCTAGAAATTGACATGATACGAGACCTTATTGTCCCCTCCGAGCTAATATAAGGACAGAAGAGAGTACAAGCATGGACAATAAAATGAGAAGTATAAAGCTCACCGACTGTGGAAGACTGCACTCCAGAACCATGAATTCATGGACAAGAACCCGTAGATATGCCACAGGCCAGTATAATCATAGTATGGTCTCTTATCTGGTTTTAGTGACAACTTGTAGTAAAGAAGGATGAAAAAAGAAAGCCAGCCATGGAAATGCACTGCAAGGTTGAGAGCTGAAAGAGCTACAGAAACCGGCTCCTGAATGATTTGAGGACATTAACTCAGATGCATGCTCAAAATGTGTAAACCTAGTCACTAAAGTGGGAATTCTGGTAAAGTACAACTGGCTACGAAGGCCAAAAGCTTGTAGAGTTACAGACCTGGAAACCATACAGACGTCGGAAAGGCCACTTGCCATGATATTTAAAAGGCCCGTGACCACGTTCTGCTCTTTCTTTTTCTCTATCAAGCATACAGTGGTAGCGGCAATCACTTTGGCAATCCCATTGTTTCCACCGCAAGTAAAGAGGCTCTTGCATGTACCAAGGGCCATCAAGGGAAGAACCGTCTGAGGAGAATTTGCAGTGCGGAAAGCATCTCTCCCCAACACATCCAGTCTTTTCACATTGTCCTACACAATCCCTGAAATTGATAGAATACCTAAGTGTAAGTTGACCTGTAGACAAAATTTCAGAAGAATGCCTTTCGGATTTCAGACAGAGAGGAACAGAAATAAGTTCCTCCCATATTTAGCTCACTTTTATGTCCAGTAAGAAAATGAGACTAATTTTACACCCATGTGTCATGCCAAGCATGTCAATCCAAAGATGGCAGGAAAATAGAATTGTCTGACCAATATAAATTACATACAAATTTGGATGTGAGTAAATTGGCTATGCAGGAAAAAAGGCAGAAATAGAAAAATAAATATTGAAATTGAATAGTTTCTATTGATCAAGAATCTTGGGATATGGCTTAGAGGAAGAATAATTTTGAGAAGCAAAACAACACTCTCCGCACAACAGGAGGAGGAAGAAAGAGGGAAATCGCTCCTGCTGAAGACATCCATGAAAAAGTAAAAAAGAACAAACTTTGAGCAGCTTATTTCATCAATAAATTAAGACAGGTGACTGTCAAAGTTGTCCCCCAACACACACATAAGCAAGATAAAAATCACAAAATCAAATTCAAGTAATAGCAAAGAAATTGATCAAGTAAATGAACTTCATCAGAAATGGTTACCGATATAACGGGTCGGCATCACCAGCACTAGCATCAAGTGCTCTAACAAGGCAGGAGTACACTAGAAAGAAAATGATCCAATAACAATCTGCCATCTGATCAGTGAATAGTACACATCAAGTTAGACGATCATAAGTTGAATGGACAGGATCAGAAATTTAGGAGACACTATAATTTTTGGGTGTGAGTGCTATTGTTTACTATTTTTTGATTGCATTTTTAAGGTTAGTATTCACAAAGATAATACAATGATTGAATGAAGTATAGAAGACATGAAAATAAGACAAGTATTATATTAAACCATATTAGTATAGGGCTATTTATGTAATTGCATTTTGATTCTTTTGGTTAGGATTCGTTAGTCTCTGTATATATACATGTGCAGCAGAGTTATCAGATGGAATATTATTCATTCTTTCAACTGAATAACAAATTTTATCTTTCCCGCCATTTCTTCTCCTACTCTCATTGCAACTTAACATATTAGCCTAAGCAGAAATTAACAAGAATATAGACTACGGTGCATTCTAGATTATGCAATACATTTGAAGTTTCACCATGAGAGGAAATTTAACAACACTACAATACAAATAGAGCGCAAGATTTTCTATATTATCCAAGTAACATTTCAAAAGGCAGGAGCATGTGATTCTTGAATCAATGCAAATAAAAAGGGATAGATTCTCATATATCAACATTAAAAAATGTTTACTGGATTGAATCCTACCCCACCACCAAATCGATACACAGAGAGAATCTCTATAGAACTTAGTGACATCACAGTTACAATTAATCACTTGTTAGTTGTGATAACCTTAATGCACGGAAACTCTCCGACGCTAGCGTTTCGTTCGAAAACGTTTTGGAAATCGAAACCCTTCGGAAACCCTCCAAAAAAGTTTTGAAAACTCAAAAAAAAATTCCTTTTTTTTTGAATGAAATTCGGAAACTTCATGGAAAATTTTAAAAAAAAATTAGGAAACTCTACGAGAAAAAATTTCAAAATTTTTACCCAAAAATACTTAATCTTAGGCTCTGACCAAAAGTTAACTTAATTATGGGCTTTCACTTAAAATTAACTTAAATTATGAGCTTTATTTATTATATAAAAGTAGGACTGGGCGTGGGTTGGGTTGGATTGGTTTTGAGTCCAACCCAAACCAAACCCAACATATTTGGTTTGACAATAATTCAAATCGAAACCAACCAATTCATAGTTGAAACCCAACCCAATCCAAACCGACCAAACTCAGTTTGGGTTGATTGGTTTGGACTTGAATCCAATTCAAGTTGGACAAGTTTTTTATGGGTTCAACGGTTGTGACCTTTTTTGTTGAATTTGAACAATTTTTTTAAGTTTGCTACCATTTCAATTTGGACGAATTTCAGTTACATTAAAAAGGGTGATTTGAAAGGCTTTAAGTGGATTAAAGTTGGATCAATGATCCGTGGGGTTAATTTCTATTCCAATAAAACAATATAAATTAAAAATATTGTAAAACCTGTTAAATATTTCATGATCAAATTAAATACATATTAAATCAATCTAAATAAATGTTGAATACCTGCATATTATACCTATTGAATAAAATGAATTCAACCTAAATACTAAAAATGTTAAATCATACAAACTCAATACAAAATCTCCTCCTTCAATCCAAATGTTTAGTCAAAAATCACGTCAAAAAATTGAGTCGAGAAGCCNAATATAAATTAAAAATATTGTATAACCTGTTAAATAGATTATATTATGATCAAATTAAATACATATTAAATCAATCTAAATACATGTTGAATACCTGCATATTATACCTATTGAATAAAATGAATTCAACCTAAATACTAAAAATGTTAAATCATACAAACTCAATACAAAATCTCCTCCTTCAATCCAAATGTTTAGTCAAAAATCACGTCAAAAAATTGAGTCGAGAAGCCAATGCACGAGCAACAATGAGAGCCAGAAAAGATATGAGACAGAGGAGAATTTTGATCATTGGGTTTTAAGTTTCTAGTTTTAATTACTAATTTTCTTTTTAATATTTTTTAATTTATTGAGTTGTTTTTTATTGAGTTTTAATAGATAACCCAGAACCCAACACAATCTGATCTAAAATTTGATTTCCTAACCCGAACCCAACCCAATTGAACTAAAAAACCAATCCAAACCGGTTGGTTTGGTTTAGGTTGATCAGTTTGACTGGTTTGAATTGAGTTTAGCCCACCCCGATAAAAAAGCATTATATTGCTAGATTTTAACATAAACCTAAATTTTCTAATTATTATGCTGCCTTTATCAAATTTTCAAGCACAAAGGCAAATGCTTGAATCAGCCATCTGCTTCCTTTGATGTGGTTTATGACATACTTATCGATCGTTGGACCAAGAATAACAGCCACTTCATTGTTTGGCTCATTCCTTGAATCTGAGGTCATACTTAACTTATATAGTAATTAATTCTATGTTAGTTAATTTTTTTAAATTAATATATTATATTAGTTACTTCTTTTAATGTACTATAGCGGTACGTGGCTTGAGGAAGACACAACAAGAGTTGCTTCACATAAATATTCTGAAATCTCTAATGACACGGCAAAGTGTGTCAAAAGGCTGTTTTCTAATCAAGAAGACTTCGTAAATGTTACAACAGAATTTTCTAATTTTCCACTCAAAGCAGGAGACTTTGAAGATTTTGATTCCCTTATGGATAGGTAAATTTCAAAACTAATTTTTTAAAAACATATTTATATTTGTTTGTTTCTAATTTTAATATTTAACTATTTTACCAATACTTTAAAAATGCTTAACTTAAGTTTTATGTCATTTTAATTGAACAGGGCCATTATGGATGCAAAAAGTTGGTGGGCTACTCATGGTTCAAGTGTACCTTTACTTCAAATTGTAGCTTTTAAGTTACTTAGACAACCTAGTTCTTCTTCATGTAGTGAACGAAATTGAAGCACATATTTTTTTGTTCATTCAATGAAGAGAATTAGGTTAACTCCGAAACGTGCCAAAGATTTGATTTTTGTCCATAGCAATTGGTATCTATTATCAAGAAGAAGCCCACGATACTATATCGAGAAAACTAAAATGTGGGATATAGCTAAAAATCAATGACTCTTTTGAAGATGTTGGAACGCTTGATATTACAAATCTTTCTTTAGACGAACCATATATGGAGGCCATGTTATTCAATGATGCTGGCGATAGTGTTATAGATATTGGTGGTAATGATGCAACTGAAGCAATTTGATTTGAGAACTTATGAATTTCTTTTTGTTTGAGTATTGATACATTATCAATAATTGTTTTAACTTTTGGGATAACAATGATTTCATGTCAAGATCTTAGTGTTTTCCCGTGTTGCGTCTTGTCGTGTCGTGTCATGCAACATAGGTGATAACTGATCATACAAAGGAAGCTCAATGTTAGTAGGAGGCACATGCAAAAGCCTATGCCCACCAATTGATATTCACCAGTCAACCCCTAGCTGAGCCCTAAATCAAGAGAGTGGAAAAGGACAAGAAACAATCTTTCATTTTTTCAAAGAGAAGTTCTACAACAAAGGGTTGAGCACGGTCCAAGAAATAGTTATTAGTTATCCTGTTTTACAAAAAATTAAGCTTCAAACTCAAAAGGGGAAAAAAAAAAGTATATTTTCAAAGGATAGAGGAATAACACTCTTTAATCACTTGATCTAAAAAGGCATAGAAGCTTGTATATCCACAACATCAATATCTTATTAATTGGTCCCTCAACCTCCACCCCACCCCCCAAGGAAAATTAAAAAATAAATAACATCAATCATTTTGAGAAGGAGGGCCTATTTACATGCATTACTGTTATAATATTCTTAATTGAGTGGTTTTTACCGTAATGATAAAGAATAATAACTGTAGTCAATAGAAAATAAAGATGAGGTAGTTTTAAAATTTTCACGACAAGGCACAGGTATAGTTTTCAAATTTTGACGACAAGGCACAGGTATACTTTGTAATTCATGCCAACCACTATCTCATTTATATAAATGAAGAGCCTTTGTACATATAACCCACAATTCTACCAAAATAAAAGATACATACTTCCTCAGAATGAAGTTCAAAAAAGAATGACAGAAGTTAAGGGGTTTTATAATTAAGAAACAAGAGAAGGTATAAAGTTTGGTTATAGTGTGTGAATGATGAATTCTTAAGATTCTAATTCACAAGATGTTTAATGTATAACATTCAACAGCTGCAGAAAAATGTTTATTTGGAATTTATATTACCATTGGTGAACCCAACTACAACCGGGTATATCAAATCAGTCATATATGTAGTGGCGGAGATCTTATGTATTGGCCAGTGATGTGCTTGCCCACGACGAAATTTATACTACTTAAGAGATTAGGTTCTTAATATTTTTATAGTTTTTAGCCAGAAAGTTTTTTTTGCAATCAAGAAAAGAGGTTTATAAATAAACTAAACCACTCGGGAGACTTTTGGTTTAAAACGACATAAGCACGAGTGAGATTATGCTTTACAAATTAAAACCATTTTCAACTTCCAAGAACCAAGAAGGTAGGGAAGTTGTCTAAATCTCTTATTTACAGACCATGGATTTAAACTACAAGTCTCTATTTAATTTGTTATCCCTGATCTGCTTGCTCATAAATCATAGGCATAACAATTATAATTCCAGGAATGTTCTTCATGTTGCAAAAGCAAGTATGTGACAGATTTATGTAAACTGTGAAGAACACTCAACCTATCATGCTCGACTTATCTTTGAACAAACATGTCAATAATAACATGAAACATCAAGATTTAGAATTTGCATCCATGGTTTCTATGGAAAGAATTCATCAACTTCACTTGTTTAACACCACTAAATCCATTCTAATGTAGTTTAACAAGTTACAACTTCCAAATTAAGGCTCGAAGGATAAATCCTTTTTAGAAACTATCTTGTACTTCCTAATAATGGCTACATAACAGCACCTCTCAGACTTAAAAATATCATGTCTCATCGGATATCCTGGTGCCTCACCATCAATGAACACGGACCCGGGAAAAGTTAGTATTTGCATTTAGCTCAACCTATCAAAACTAACTACAAGTAACATAAACAGGATTCATGATATGCCAAATTGCTGATATTTTAGATAGAAGGTAGTGACACCCACTAAACAAGATTAATTCCCAAAATTGAAGGATACCTAACAATTCTTTTGTTTTGATGTGTTCAACAATCAAATCAGCATTCAGAATCAAAACAATACATCAGGCTGAAAGATTGCTTCACCAATTACTAATTTACTATTCTTCAGTTTCCAAAGAACGTGATTAACATCACGTTCTATTACTATCTTAAAGCCAAAAACAAGCTCAAATCTCCCTTGCTCCATTCAGGAAAAGAATAGATGGGCTTCGAATTGTCTTGTTCCAATACTACGCACCTTGTTAGAATCAAGAAAGCATTTGTATTGAAGTTCGATGACTAAATCAATGATTCCCATGAATCCCTTCAATCAAAGTAATTTATACTCTACATAATTCTAAGATTGTGATTAAATAATTCAACACTAACAGAAACATAACCAAGTCTCGTTCATCTTTCAGGTTTTATGCTGGCAAAGATCCAACCGAATTGATTTGCACGCATCCGACGTAAATCTGATGATGGGAAAAAAATATCTACTTGGAGAAAATGGGATGAAAACAGATCGAAGGATATATATAGGAACGTGCATAAAATACCTTGTTCATAGCGATATATCAAATTGGGGAAGTGAATTTCAGAAATCGCATCACATCAAAGGCGCAAGAGCGAAATTGTACTCTCTGGTGGGTTCGAAAATGGAAGATAAATAGTTGGAGTTGATAGGCCGCTTTACTCCCTGAGCTGGAAGATCCCAGAAATGGTGGAGAGATTCAACCTATACAAATTTTTCAAATTGAACTAAACTTTTTATAAAAACATAAAAGATAATTTTTATCCTTCATGAAATGAATTTTTATACCAAAATATATCCTCAAATTTTTAAAATAGTTTTAGAAACTAGTTTTATTTTATATTATTATTTTTATTCGTTTTCACTA
>CAIGRK010279196.1:0-11644 GCA_903798315.1 Fraxinus greggii | reverse complement strand
ATTTATTTAATGATCTTAAAATAAGTAAAAGAAAATATTAAAAGTTATGATTTTTTTTTTTTTTTAGAAAAACCTTAAAATTAAAGTTCAGTGGTATGATTGCCTCGAATTAAAAGTTCAATGGCTGCAACGCTATTTAGTGACCGTAGATGAAATTTCCTTTGCTGACTTGGTAGAAAACATGGATATCCCGTTACTCCTAATAGAGAGAGTCGTCACTAATTCTGTTAAAAGCGGTTGACAAAAGGCTAACGACGTGGTCTAATTGTTTGTAATTTAAAGTACAATCGTGTGATTCTTCCGAATTAATTTTTCAGTGGCCTGATTGCAATTCAGGGGAAATTTTGAGTGACCGCAGATTAATTTACCCCAATGAAATTTTTTTTACTTTGCTCCATCTAAATACAAGCTAAACAGATGCTGGTGTACAACACAAGGCACATGATCCGCTTGTGTTATCATATCTTTCCCTAAAATCAAGTACCACGTGAATCAAGTGGGGAACCATTTTATACAAAAGCGAAAGAAAGGATAAAAAATGTGTAATTATTGCATAATTTATCATGTCACAATTGTATTATTGTGTTGAATAATAATTATATGCTATTACATTAAACAATATTATCCTTATGATCTTCTGTTTATGTCTCGCAGTAATGATTCTTCTGACATTATGATCTTAACCAGAATAATGATATTCACAGATGAATTGAAATTTACTTGATTGTCTAAGATGCCACTGCGTGTACTCAATTTCATAAGTATTGTTATGGTTCTTCATCATTTACGGTCTCCTTTCAAGCACTATGGGATTGCCGACAACTACTATTAGCAATTGTTAGTTATTGGCTTAATGGCGGTTATTGGACACCATTTCGGAGAAAATGCACAATGACATAAACATGTTTGTGAAGAAAAAAGAGACGAACTACCTTGACCAAGATAGAAAGATCATATGAAGCTTTACTATTCTTGAGAAGTGAAAGACAGATAAAGTCTCCTTTCGAAATCCAGAGACATCATTGAAATACCATTTTTAAAATTAGACCACCACGAATAGCTACCCCATGACAAGTCAGGTCTAATAACACGATTGGAAAATTTCTACAAATAGAAAAAATGAATTATGATTCAGAATAATGTTGTGTAACACTACTAATGTTTAGCATAGTCTACATGACAATATAGATGTCATTAAATAATACGAATAATTTCACGTTATTTAAACTGGTTTTAAACGTTAAGAATACTAGATAACATTATCTTATGTAAGTGGATGAATCTCTCTCCAACATGTAACTTTATCCTTATGTGTATGAATAATAAATACATATTATTACTTAAGAAAAGGTAAAGAAACAAAAAGCTTGCCTACTTTTGCGGCTTCTCACGTTCATAAAAAGAAAAGGCGAGTAAACGGTGGATTCCAGTCAAGATTTCACACATTCCAAAGCTCAAGTCTTAAACGACTTTGGACTTTAAGCAGAAGAGAGATGCCATTCAAACAGCGACTATTGACAGGGATTTCAAGAGGGGCTGAACCTCAGCCCTTGATTTGAATTGGGCTACTTCATTATATAATTACGATTTAAATATTGTTACCAAAAAGATAACAATTTTGTTGAATATATAGACATGTATGAATACACATATTATATAATAAATTATAAAAACTATATGCATGTAACAGCTGCCTTTAACTAATCTTGCAAACATCACAACAGAACTGAGAAATAAAAAGAAGTTAGAGCATCTGGTCATGTCCAGTCTCATCTATAGGTGGCAATGGACCAAGCTAGCTCGACCCTTAGATACCCGAACACGACTCGACTCGACTCGATTCGACTTGTATCCACAAAGAAGGCTAGGTTCGATCCACATGAGCTAAGCTGAGCCCAACCGGGTCACGAGCCAGCTCGTTTAAGTAATTAATAAATAAGACGGATCAAAGCTTAACCATTACACATGAACTCAAGACAAGCTAGCTCATGGGTCACAACCGGAGTAATGTTATTCGTAGTGAAGATTACAGGTAGTCTATAGTATACAAGTGGTGATTTGTGATTTGATGCATAAATCAAGAATAAACTACCACGTTGATGAACCAAATCACGAACCGCCACTTGTATGCCCGTAAGAAGACAATTGATAGTCTTCATTACAAATATCATCATTTCTCATTACTGTCATAAAAAGTGTAATAAAGAAACAGAGAATTCTACATGCTGGCTTCTCCATCAGAGCTGTCTTAACAAGAATGGTCAATTTTTTGGAATGCAATAAATGCACGAGACTTCAATCGTAAGAAAGATGTATTTTCTGTATGTTAACCCATAAAGGACAAAACAAATCCAATTTGTTATAACAGAAGAATCAAGATCCCATAAGTTGCCATTTCATATACAAGATCGATACAACCTTGATCTCAGCTAAGCTCAAGAAAGCAACAAAGCTTGTGTTCACTTTCTCTGTCTTTCAATGCAAATCGAAGTCTCCATTTCAAAGTATTTATCACCTGATAAAAGATCCTAATAAGGTTACTAGAAATGCAATTAAAATAGATTTAACCGTCTTAGCAGAACGCGATGAACCAGAGAAGTTGACTGTTTTAGCCTGGTCCCAGTATTCAAGAAGTAACATAGTTTAAAAAATCTTATTAACTGCAATTCCAAATTATTCCTTAATTAGGAAAAATATGCAGATTAGATACCGATATGATGAGAGGCGAATAACAAGCGCGGGAAACTTTTAATTTCTACCGCTTTGACAACAATATTATAAACATTTCCGCTCGAAAGATCAACCGAGAAAGAGGTATTGATGTCTCTAGAGAGTTGGCAAGAAAGAAAGTGTTGGGAGGAATTCACAACATTAGCTCCAGAAAACAACAAATTTAAGTGCAGAAAACCGAAACTAAAGAAAAGACAAACACAATATACTGCAGAAAAATGACTTAGCTTTATTAAAGCCCACAGGCTACAAGATCTCAAATAAGTGCTTCAATCACACAAGAAAGAACCACCGCTATGCTCGAATTATAACCCGAAGTAAGATTTACAAAGTAGACACTTAAACTTGCCCTATATTTTTCACAAATGAGAAATCTCTTCACTAGCAATACACGGTTTACACAAGAACCAACACTCAAAGTATGAAATCACACAAGATTACACAAATAGAAGTGAAAACCAGAAATCAAATGAGAATATTTGATTTCAACAGAGAAGAAGAGAGAACTCGAGAGAAACGACGCAACAAGCGTAAAATGGAAGAGTCTCGAATCCAAGTGTGTAACTCAAACTCTAGAAGCCCCTTATAAATGAGTCACTCAATAGTCACCATCCAACGGTCATTGAAGGCGACACATGGCGACATCTGAGGCGTCCAAAATCAGGTAAGTAAAACACGGTTTCAAGCCATTCATCAAAACACGTTTTTGCACCAAGTAATAAAACAGATTTGGGCCGGACTTCAATTCCAGCTGGCCAACTCAGTAATCCCAATGGGCATTGCATCATTTTGCCATTTTCCCTTCAGAACATGTATTCTCATATCTTAATTCTGCAAAGGTGAGAGGGCACCACAATAGATTGTGTTCTCAGGCAATTGAACTTCAGTTGTCACTATCAGGATTCACCACACTGATGTAAACTTCTTGGCCAAGAAACCATGAATCAAGGTTCTGAGCGTGGAGGTTCCACATTCCAGCATTGTCAAGTGAAACTAAAATAGAAGTCCAAGCCCCAGGAAATACCTGCAATCAGGTCAAAAATATTGTCAATACATAACTGCCACTTTTAAGCGAAATTAATTTTTTTTTTTATAACCGTGGATGTCCGAGCCAGCTTGCGCGCACCTCGACTAATTCCACGGGGCCCTACCACTTTTAAGCTAAAATATTGTCAAGGCGTCCCAGATCTTGTTAAAAGTACTGTGGAGATTAATGAAAAAAAAAAAAATGAAAAAGAAACTTTGATATACAAATGTTTGAAGCAAAAGAGTGCATGCCTTCTTATTCTATATTGTAACGAAACTTAGTCCTGCCACGTTCTCTTTCTTCCGATACGCAAATCAATTTTAGACTAGTTAAATATAATGATGAAGACTGGTCAAAGAGACTCTATCTATGAAATTTATGATAAATAAAGGAATAAAATGCTCCTCAGAGTCACTGAGGTGAGTACTCGACCGTAAATTTTTGGGGCCTCGTGAGATTAGTCGAGGTGCGCGCAAGCTGGTCATGACATACACGGTTATCAAAAAAAAAAAGGAATAAAATGACCCTTCAAGCAATTGCAACAATAATAAACGCTGGGAGACAACTTCAGGACTTTGATAACCTGGGTAGTGCAGCGAGTTACACCATCCCATTTGTTGTAAATTCTTCTGCTGTTCTCTGTCCACACTCAGTAATCCGTCATGTCATCACATAAAAATATTTAATAAATGGACTTCCAATTTCCAATAACTAACATAAAGGGCACAAGCACACAGCGAACTTATGCTAAAAGCTTGTGCTTACCCAAGGACAAAATGGTCATAGCCATCCAAATGGTAACTTTGAATGGTGGTAGTATAGTTTTGGAATATAATTTCCATAAAATCCTTTGAAAGATCCATTGATTACAGAGGTATCAACTTTTGCAGGTTTATTAATCAGCTTATTTGGAAAATCAAGCTTGAAGACCCCTGGGATATTATATTGCTGAGCAAGCATAAGTGGGGTTGTAGGGAAAGTATAAAATTCCATTAAGAGTAGTATGCCATTTTCCATCAATAAGCTTTGCGGGCCTATTCAGGATAAGATATACGTCCGTCACAGTAATTTCACCATATTTAATTGGAAAATATGTGGTTGACCAAATATGTTAGCTAAGCTATTGAATGCAAAGAAACATGGTGCAAAATGATCAATACGAAAGTCTCACAATGAAGCAATACTTTAGGCTTTAGCATTATTTGCATTGCTTCCTTTTATAATATGAAATTCCAATAGTTCCAAGGATCGTTTACCACATTCATTGTAGTGATGAGCAAAACAGGTAAAAAAGGCCGTCTCACTTATTTCAAACCACATATTGTAGAGTGAAATGCATATCATTTATCACAGAATTAAGGCTACAATCTAGATATATTTCTAATATGTTTTCGTGCAACCTTATGGATCTTGCTTGATTCATTGAGAAAGATGTCTCATATTCGTTAGGAGGATCTGGAAGAGGACCTGAAGCAGGCCCCAGTAAATTTGAGTACAGCAATATAGCAACGCCTGTAGACTCGGCCCAAGGTGAGTAATTAACAAACTGTCGACTGGCAACAATGTAATAATCACTACTAGCAATTTGATCATTGTCACCAAGGATGAGTATGACTGATCCACATGGATATCCATGTTTGTGTGGTTCTGTTGTACGGTATAAGACCCTTCAGTCTACAAGAACCAAGTTATGATTTTGGATTCTGATATTCAAGCTACTAGAGATTCTAACATTGTGTACCCAGGTGATTGGTTTTGTGTGTTACACGTATGACAAATTAATTAATGGAAGCGAATACAAATACATACAGCATTGCTGTCATTATGAAAGAACTGAAGATTAAGAGAAGTCATTTAGCATAACAATGACGACACTTATGCAAACACGAGCACAGTGGTCTCCTATTCTGGGGTACTTAGTGTCACAGCTCAATTCATCTCAAAGAAGCCTGATTCCAATTTTATGGGTCAGCAACAGATAAGGAATAGTACATTCCTCCAAGCACATCTTCCAATATATTCAATGAAACCCCCAGAAGAAAGGGAAACATTGTCTGTATTTGTCCAGTCAAATTGAATTTTGAAAAATCCCTACAGGAGCTTGTGAAGTAGAAATAAATAATTCACTGAAGGACTTCCAAGCCTACATTTCAGTGTTAATAACTAAAAGTCACTCGGTTATATGCATGAAAAATATCAAATTGCATTAACATTTAATCATTTGAAAATTTATAATTATAAAAACAATTAATTATATTTTATTAACAATTGATGACTTAACCTTAATGCTTTAAAGACCAAATCCAAGACATGGTAGTGTGGTCTTACCATAAAATAGTTAGACATCTCATGTTTTAAGAGGGCAGATCTATTTGTTGTGAAACTGTCAGGGAACTTGGTTGCTCATTGACTTGCTAAGTTTGCTACTCGTAGGAGATATAGTTTGGTCGGAGGAGGACAATCTAAATCTTCCATTCCAATATCTCAATTCATAGTTGTCAAAAGTTTATACATCACCCCTGATACTACTACAAGGATCGTTTATGGCTAGCTACCAAGGGTTAGTTGTACAAATTCCTCTTTCTTTTTGTTGATGGTGTGTTGGTAAGGAAGAAAAGGAGCTAGTGAAAGATAATATCTGCACGAAACAGACTTGATTGTTTCAAGAGATCCAGTGGTCCTCCCTCTTTCTGTTCACCACCATTTTGCCAACTACTGTTTTCATAGATGTTGTTCGAAGGGACAGAGCTAATGGATGTCAATGCAATATTAAAAAAATGATAAGAGTTTTGATCAATTTTCACTTTGTAGGGGAAAATTTGAAAAGCACTATTATAAAATTCTTAACCACACCTTAATGCATAAAATGAAATCCAAAAATTATGACTTAGGGCTTCATTTCTAGCTAATGCACACCATTAGGTTAAATCACATAAATTCTTGTGTCTCTCTCCAGAAAGTTCGACTCTTTAGCTACAAACCCTGATTCTCACTACATTCAGAGTGAAAATGCCTTAATTAGACTACTGTGGTACATAAACTTGGAAGAGAACATCTATGAACTTCCAACCAGCAATATCCCTCTGAAAAATTAGTGACCAACCAAATTCACAGTCCCAAATTCTTTATTCAACAGTACATTGCTACCCCCCAATCACATAAAATAGTTGGTAAAAACTTAGTGTACGTTCAAATCACAACACAAACTGATTGAGCAATCGGTATCAATATACAACTATACAAGCTGCTAAATGAACAATGTGAATTTCATAGAGCCATAATCAACAATCTAATATAAAGCATAATAGTTAAAAACTTAAAGGGTCTAAACAAAAGAGCAGAAATAAAATTGAAATGAAATTGAGGACCTGTTGTGTAACCCCAAGAGGGGACGCAGTGATGTAAGAAAATGTCCAGTCATAGAACACGTATGGGTCTTCTGCTAAACCAACTGTTACCAAGTATAGGACCAAACTGAAGCAGAAAAAACAGCAATTATGCGGTGATCTGAAATGCATTGATTAAGAATTATGACGGTGCACAAAAGAGTAGCAGTGTCGTTTTCTCAGAGAGAGAGAGGGAGCGGGCTGAAGGTTGGATGGGTGGGCGGGGTTGTGGGATCTTTGATTCTGTGCAACAGCGTGTGAATTAGCTGTGAAAAAGGGAGATCCGGAGATGTAATGGTGGTAGGCAGTCCGCAGTCGATACCCATTTGCGCCAGTTCTTTAGAATCGAGCCGTTGTTCCTTCATCTGTCACTTTGTTTAGAACTTTTGATGGTTTTTCGATTTGCCCCCTTCAAATTTTTAAAATATCATTTTGCCCCCAGTGAATTACTAAAATTTTATTTTGCCCCTTCGATTCAAGCATTTGGTGTAGGGACACAAGAAGGCATTTATGGGGGTCCAGTGGACTGAAGAAGCATACTCAATTGATTAAAAATTATTGACGTTTAAAATTTCATCATTACAATCAAATATATGTAATTACAATGTAGTGGATAAAAATTCTCATCATAAAATATATCTCTAATTAATATAAGATTAAGTCCTATTTGGTGTGAATTAAAATCAAATTTTTAATAGGTGTCGATAGAAGTTGATGAAATTTGTGGTTGAAAAGTTGTGGGATCATAATGTGTGGTTGAAATGAAATGTTGACTTGTAAATTTTAATGGTACCAAACGAGGGATGATTACATTCATGTTCGTGAGAATGAATAGTAGTTTTCATTGCTATGTATTCGAGTCAAAATTTAGAGTACTTAATTCTAAATTAAGCTATTGTTTGAATCACATTCTCATTTTTCTAGTCATTTTCAACCACACATTCTTCAATAAAATAATATTTTCCATCACATCAATAATTTTTCTTTCTTTTCCAACCACGTATTCACCATTACATAAAAAAAAAATTCTCTCATAAAAAATGTGCATCAAACACACTGTAAAAAGAACTTTATAAATTTATTACGTTGTGGATTGAATGTCCAACAAATTTTTTGTGTATATTCAAATTACACGCTTCAGGAACAGAGGATCCTATACTTCTTGTTTAATTTATTTCTATGATATAAGTTTTTTTTCTGGAAGTGTTCGAGAAAGAAATTAGATCCGTTTTGGACTTCATTGAAATTTCTTTTCAAGATATTTTGTCTCGTGTAAATTCAATTTCTAGGTATATCAACTTGGCCCTTGCAAATTTCAAATATATCACTTTTGCACCCCCCCCCTTTCCTTTAAGTTCGCCTTAGTTCTCCCCTCCAAGTAATGTTCGTGCAGTCATAAATTTCTAATACTCGTGTACAGATAGATATTCTATAAGTACGTGTTTAATGTACAATTTTAAATGTGTAAAATTGATGCAAATGGTCTTTAACGCGTGACCCTTTGAATGCAGGTGGTCCATAACATTCCAATCAATAGACCTTTGGATGCTTTTCATTCATTCTTGCTTACAAATGCATTGATATTTATATTATGATCACAAAATTTCTTACCACACCACGTAATAATCACACCACAATTAAAATATATTTTTGATAAATACACAACACAAGTTTACACTTATACTCCTAACTTCGTGATGTATACCTTTCACTGAAGCAAATGGAATAATCGTTTCCCTTGTCCTTTTCTATAATATTTATAATTCATATTATGTACTATTTTCTTTCATAAATTCGAAATTTGATGTTTTACTTAGGAACCACATATGAAACACATTCAAAAAGAACCAAAAATGAAGTCGACCACAAGCTGGAATATTTTTAATTCATCCAATGTCAAATTAAGAGAACACATTAAAAATTAGGTTTATGATTGTGGTGGATCAATAAATTGTTGTGTAATAAATATATTAAAACCCTTTATGTGATATTACTTAAAATTATTTAAGTAAATAAAAAAAAGCTTAAAATTGTGGTGTAACTAACAAAATTCACGGTGGTAATATAATTAATGAAAATGCACTTATACCTTTGTCCATATTTACCCTTATGCAAAAAAACAAAAAATAAAAAGTAGTACCTAGGCGCAAGGCGGGCGCAAAATTCACTGCCTTGCGCTTTTTGGTGCTTTTTCTTACTTATTTTTTGCTTATATATATATATATACACACAAACACACATTTTCTTTTTTTCTTTTTTTTTCTAGTTGCACCTAGGCGGGCTTTTTTTTACGCTTTTTAAAGATTTTCTATGCTTTTTTATTTAATTATTAAATAATTTTTATATTGATTTTAAAATATAAAATAATATTAAAATAAGAAAACATTTTTTTTACGCCTAGACCTCGCCTAAGCTTTGCGCTTAGCTTCTTCAGTTTACACTTCATCATGTTTTACGCTTTTTAGAGCACTGTTAAATAAACATACTTTTAATGGCGTGGAAACTATAAAAATGACTTTGCATACAAAATCAATAGATTGAGGGATCAGTGTCAAGAATAAAAGTTTAGGGACTATTTGCTCACAAGTCATACATTAGGGACCATTTACATCAATTTCTCTTTTGCATTATGATGAATTATAATCACAACGAGTTCTCGCTTAAGTATTTAATATAAATTGTAAAATTGCTTATTTTTGTTAGGTGTGTTTGACACTCATTTTGAGTTGGAAAAAATTTTAGAATAGTGATTAATGGGAAGAATGTGTGGTNGGACTATTTGCTCACAAGTCATACATTAGGGACCATTTACATCAATTTCTCTTTTGCATTATGATGAATTATAATCACAACGAGTTCTCGCTTAAGTATTTAATATAAATTGTAAAATTGCTTATTTTTGTTAGGTGTGTTTGACACTCATTTTGAGTTGGAAAAAATTTTAGAATAGTGATTAATGGGAAGAATGTGGGGTGAAAAAGTAAGAGCTTGTTTGGTAGCAATTAAAATCCAATTAAAATTGAAAATATGGTCGTTATTGGGTCTCACTAGTCTAATAAAAGTCAACAATAACGTCTAATTTTTCAATTTTAATTCAATTTTAGTCTCTTCCAAACAAGCTCTAAGGAAATTTTTTGGGTTTATGTGTAATATTATTTTATTGATAAAATGTGTGGTTGAAATGAAAAATGAGAATTAGAATGAGAAATAAATGGGTTTCAAACAGGGGCTTATAATTCTTTGAGCTGCCCCCAATCTTTCAACATCCATCACTCTCAAGTCAATCTCGATAGGACCTTTAGATCACTTTAAAGTTCATAAATTGCAAGTCATTACGATGAAACACAGGTGATTAAAATGTTGTGGTTTTTCTAAAAGAATATAACGGTGGTTTTTTTAATATAGATTAATAGTTGACTAATATAGAGGAGGCAAAACACAGTAATTGCCTAGTTGGTTGATAATATAAATTTTATTGTATCTCATGGTTCGGCTATTGTTGTATGTATTTTACTGTGATTTTAATAATTGACAACTCCAAATTAAGGAAACATATGTAACTTGATGGTGTTGACGAGCCGAGAACCAAATAAATTTTAAAGAATGATGTTTTAACATTATATTTTATAAAGAATGCTCTGTTGACCACTCTATTAACCAAATAAAGTACCAGACATGAATTATTTTGGGCAATAACAATTTTAAGCCAAGACAAAATCATAATTATCATCATTCCAGCCCCATATTCACATGCCCTTTTCATATGCATACATGATAGATACAGCTAGATGTTTGAATTCATTTCTTAAGACTATCATCCCAACCCACTACAGCTCACCATCCACACCTTCAATACTTGTAAGGGCTTGTTTGTTTTGAAAATTACTTCTAAAATTAAGAAGTTATTTTTCAGTTTGTTCTGGACAATTTTTGAGAAATGGTTTGTTTGATTAGAATTTTTTTCGGATAAAGTTAATTTAAGACAACTTTTTAAGAATGCAACTATCATTGAGCCCATGTTTGAGGCTTGTGCTACATTCTCATTTTCATTCTTCTGCTCATTTTTAATCACACATTTTTCAATAAAATAATATTTTCCATCACAGCAATAACTTTTCATTCCTTTTCAATCATATATTCAACATCACATCTCACAAAAAAATGTATTCTTTCCTAAAAAAATATGCATCAAACACGTTCTTAATATCATATATTATTTAATATTACATTAACATTATCTAAATTGAATTTGTAACATTAATGAGATTAAATAACATTACTCATGCAAATAAGTATAAACAAAAGTTGTGCCAAATGTACATTAAGGCCCTGTTCGGTACAGATTAAAAGCCAATTAAAATTGAAAATATGGCCGTTGTGGATTCTCCTCATCTCATAAAAGTCAACAATAACGGCTAGTTTTTCAATTTTAATCTGATTTTAATCCCTCCCGAACACGCCCTAAATATAATTGGAAAATATGTTTGAGTGCTGTATTAAA
>CAIGRK010279122.1:0-16603 GCA_903798315.1 Fraxinus greggii | reverse complement strand
TATATATATTTATTTATTTTTATTTTATAAATTCTAATTTTTTTTGTTTCTATATTTTAATTAAAAAATGTTGATTGATCATCTTATCCTTTTTAAAATTGATCAAATTAATGTAAAATATTTGACTTTTTATCAATTAAAAAATTTTGGATGAAAATCGTTAAAGGTCCTTCACGCATACATTTAAATAAGATTTTGGATCACATTGTATATTTTTGGAAGGTTTAAAGGTTTGCGACTACGGTACTCTTTTAAAATGTATGGGACCTCCCGCTGTAAATTTCCAAATGAAAACTTAATTGTTTTAATTATACGAAGGAAAAGGTAAGGGAACAAAGAAGACACTCTTATTCATATAACATTTCTTAGCTACTTTCCGTTCAATATATCAAAAATTAATATTAAGGTGTGTTTGATTGGTTTTATTTTTATAAAAAATATCATTTTTTATATCCGAATTTCTACATTTGAGATGTTTGATTATCATTTTTTTCATAAAAAATATTTTTCAAAAGTTAATCATATTTTTCTCAAAAACATGAAAAATATTTTCTTCAGGGAGGAGTAAAGAAAATATTTCCATGTAATTCACACTTCCAGGAAAAAAAAAACTCTCTCTCTCCACCAATAAATAAAGAATGAAAAATTACAACATTTTTTGAGTTGAAAATTAAGTCAGTCAAACACATTTAATAATTGATAATTTTAATGAAAATAAGTTAAATGCAATTTAACTATATAGAACTTATTTTGTTTCATGTGAGTTTCATGATTACAATCAAACCCGTCCTTAGTATTTATTCAATTAAATTTAAATTTCTCATAACTGACCGACCAGGATTCGTAAATGGAAAATAGTACAGGAAAGCCCACAATCATTCAAGAAAGTTCATTATCCTTTACACGAAGAAAATTCAACACAAGGGTGAAAACCCCATATTTCTAAAAAATTCAGTCTTCAAGAAATTCCTGAAACAAAATCAATCTCATTCTTGTCCAACTCTGTACAGTTCAGAGAGATGTTGAACTTGTTCCTTGCTGTGGCATTCTCTGCAGTTCCGCTGACCCTTTATTTTCCTCCGGTGAGAAGCTTGAATCTTTTGGTGGAAACCATAGAGGATATGTGGAGTGAGTCAAGGGTTTATACTGGAAGAATTTATCCTCGTTTGAGGAACGAGGATTTTCAACTGTCTGCTGTCTAATATTAGGTAGATTTATTATGTTGTTTTGAGGTATATTCTGGTATTTATTTTTGCGGGTTTAATGTTTTTCCCAAGTGTTATGTGGGTTGAGAAGAATTTGGTTTTGTTGTTGGAGCTGATTTTTGGTTTTCTTGTGGGATTTGTGTTATGAAATTGATGTAATTAAATCAGATACAATTCAAAGAAGTGAAAAGTTTGAAGTTTTTAAGCAAATTGATATTCTTATGTGTAGAATTGTGTGGTTGGAAAAGATAGGGAGACAAATGTATTATAATTGTCCCTTCTTACATGTATATATGTGTGTCTCTTTATACCCCCACCCAAACCCAAAGAATATTTTCTGGGAAAAGTACGAGCATGTTTGTCTAGCTTGAGAAGTTGAGTAGTAAACAAGTAAGTTTTAAAAGTAATTTGTCGAATTGATCAAAACTGAAAATAAGTTAATTGACAACAACTTCTTTATCTCAGTTAAAAGCCAAACATGGCTTCTTCTGTTCTTGGCTTATTTAGGCAATAGATGCTTATTTCATAAGCGAGCAACAACTTCTCTATGAAAGAAACGAAGCCAACCATGCTCAATCTTTATTTTGACATTAAAGTAAAAGTTACTTTCAGAATAAATATCTTTTTTATTTAAAATACAAAGATAATTCTTTTGTCAAAGAAGTTTGAAGGAGGCGAGTATTAAGACTTGAAGTTCATCTTAAAATATCAATTTTGTTAAGACAAATCGTCTAAAACATTTATATATTGATTATAATAAGATATTTAATCGATGTGAAATTTATTTCTAAAAAAGTAAACCTATTCGATTGGCATCACTAAAAGGGGTTGTGTATCAACTTTTTTGGAAGAATTAGTGGGCCCACCTTACACCAGTTGACATTAGAGCTCGAGATCTCAAGTTCAAGATCCTTGAGGACGGAAGAATGACATAGAGCGTCACAAAAACACGATGTTGTGCCTATCCCGAGGGATTATGAAGTAGACCCAAATGAATTCTTGAACCTTAATGTGAATTTAATTGTGACTCTCCTGCTAGCTACGGCTTTACGCACGCTACCTGCCTAGAAAAGGCAACATTTTTTTTGGAGAATTCTATTTGTATCAAAAATGGTGTACCCTCACACATGCGCACGGGACCCACGTAAATAGAAATATTCCCAGATGTGTGATCCACACAGTATAGGTAAAAGATTAGGTAAAAAAGAGTGTACATAGCATTGTCCATATTTTACATTGCAAGATAAAACAGTAGATCTGTGATAATTAAAATAAAGTGGTACAGAATATTTGCCAAAATGTAGTCAAACAGGAGTAATATAAAATATCAATTCTTCCATACAGTGTCAAATTGGCTCATTATAACAAACAAAACACAAATCCCAGCTGCTTCAATATAAAGACTCGAAATGTATTGGATTGGACGGGATCTAGTAATAAGCTTTTCGTGGATTGTTCTGCAAGAAGCAATCAAAAGAGGAACATAAGTAATCCGTCGAAGAAACCTTGCAACCTTCTTTTCAATCATTAAGAATGATAAATGCAATCCCGGACGAAAAAGCAGCAGCTAGCACCTTGGACAAAGAAAAAGCAAGACAAGGAGCTAGCCAAACATTAGTAAACAAAGCAAAGTGAGAACTATACCATTGGATTTGGTCTGTGTTTGTAACCAAGCATCATTCGCTTTTTATACTGCTCATAAATATCATCCTCGGGAAGGACCTCACCAGGATTGTGAGCGCCAACACCCAAGTTATCCTTTTTCACATCGCCTGCCATAATGGGGGTTGCAATTCCACTTCGCGAGCTCCCCAGCCCTTCGCCTGCAGTTCACAAGCAGGTTATATAAATCTAATATTGCAGTATTTATCACAAACCAATAAGGAATCAAATTAAAAATCAAGTGCATAGGAGAAGGCAACTTCTAGAAACCAGTATTATAGAATCTTCTTAAGAAATTTTAACCATTCATTTCGACCACAATTACCACTGTGAATCTCAGACAGGAACACAGTAGTCACAATTTTTGTATTATCTCAGACAGGAACACAGTGGTCACAATTTTTGTATTGTGTGAAAACATTTAGCAGACTGACCAAAATCAGTGAACCATACTGCCAGCTCAAATTATGCACTAGGATGGACCTTTCTTTTGTTAAGGTCACGCCAATAGCAATTTGCTAGGTAAGGCTAAAACAAGAAAACAAGGAATCTTCTTGTCAATGTAACCAAGCATGCATCCAACAATATATCAATTTCCACAAATCAATTTTTATAGTCAATATAAACTGTGCAAATAAGCAACTAACATAAAAATATGTTATGCACATTATCAACTTAAACACCAGCAAGTTTCCTTTAAATGATATAGATGTGGCCCTCTCTCTATCAACTTAACACTTTTAAATCAAGTGATTCGAACACACAATAAGGTCTTGAGTTTAAATACGCATGGGGCGGATTTGATGGGGAAAATGGAACCCTGCCTACACGAGTGGACGTGTCGAAGGCAAGATTTAAATAATATACAACATGTGGTCCCTCTCTAACAATTGAAGCATTCTATCAAGTGGTTCAATAGAAACTTAACAGTCGAGAAAAATTGGCAACAAAGAGCAAAAAATAAAAAAATACTAGAACCAGAAGGAAAGGCCTCAAGTTTAATTCTCAATTACTAAAGAGTTCACAGAACCATATGAAAACTTATTCATGGCGTCTTAACAAAAAGCTAAACAAGGAAAGTAACAAAGGAGAGAGAACCAAGATTCCTATCAAAGAATCAAAGATTGTAAAAAGAGAGCATATTTAAAAACTTCAGCAGGTAGAAGCATATTATAATATTGATAATTTACTAATTCAAAGGATCATTTCCCCAGTCATCTCTGCTTGTAAGCAAAAGGAAAGAGCAACAGTAAAGGTATACCTTCCTTCCAACCCATTTTAGACAGAAGTTTGTGACCAACATTATCAGCCTGAATTTTAGCTCTTTCTGCAGCCTCTATCGCTGCTTTCCGTTCACCAGCATCATTACAGGTAGACAAGAATTTCTCAAGCTCTTCAGGAGGAATATAATCACCCATGTGATGCCCTTTCTTCGCTGAAGCTTGCACCATAAAGTATTTATGAGAAAATGTATTTTCATATACAAACAAAAATAAAATCTCTTAGCATTAGAATTTCAAACAAGCCCATGCACAAGCATGTGAATATTCATCCATATGCAGGTACGCCCTTTTAAAAGGGAGAACATCCCAAAACATGGATGCATCCATTCAATCAGTGCAATGGATGTAAACCTTGAAGGGAAGCAGGCGGAGGCATCTCATCCTTGGAGGGTTTAGGAGGCCTATGTTTCTCTTCTTGTGCAGCCTTCTTCATGTAGTATTCCATCATTGCTATAGGATCCGCACCAGTTGGGGCACTAGATTCACCTACAAGTTTAACTTTATATAAATATATAACCTAAAAATAAAATACAATGCAATCAAATTGTTGTACTAGATTCACCTACAAGTTTATATAACCTAAACATAAAATACAATGCAATCAAATTGTATTACATTTGCACGAGATAAAATCAAAGAATACGTATAATCGAAGTCGTGCTTTCTTGGAAAATAGTGAGTCGGATTCTCAAAGAAATAATCATGCCTAATAATGCAACTACGTATTTCAAATACTGACCTCTCGCATATAGTCTCTTCAGAGTAGATTTTTTATATAACTAGAAAAGCATAGAATATGTTATGGACTCTGATTCTGAGTATTGATAACATGGTGTTTCAAGGAATTGTCCTACACCCAACCACCGGTCTTCTCTTACAATAGAAGGAAAGACCACTACCATAGCTGTTGCAATTGTCTTTTGAACGAAGTACCCATATCTATTAGTTCAGGTTGAATTTCTAACCATTAATTATATACAGGACAAACTTCATATTAATTTAAGGAAACAATATTTTATATAATAATGACCCAACCTGTTGTAACATGGTAACATATTTGAACATTTTTCATGCCTTAAGCATTGTAAAGAGATAAAGTGCAGAAACAATTATTTTTTAAAAAATAAAAAATAAAAAAAAATTAAGATTTCTTTCCATTCATTCTTTGTCTCATTCAAGTCACAAGCAGATTGAGCATTAATTGTTCACTTCTAACAAACAATGATGCAAAATAGTAACTACAGCCCAAAATTGATCCCAGAAACAAAAGGTGTCAAAATAATACCATATTTTTCACTTGATGCTGAGACTGTAGAAGCTCTTGTGTTCTCTGTAGGTTCATATAAAGCAGAGGAAAGAGTCTGATATTTCGAATGCTGATGATGTAATCTCTGAGAACCACTTGATGAATCGGGAACTGAGGTTATAGACCCAACTGCGGTACCGAAGGGTCAATGTTAATAAAAAAGTAAAAACCCAATTGAAATGTGAGTAGTTATAGAATGTGAAATTTCAAAGATTTAACCAAGTTATGATGACAAAAAAGTTAAGAACATACTGTGCTACAGTAAAATACGAGAAACAATCTATCAAGGAAAAAGAGGATAGAACGCACAAATGGATTCTTGTTTACCATACAAATTAACAAAAGAACCATCTACAGTTTGAATATTTTAGAACTGGTCACCCATGCAACCAACAAATTTACAGAGCAAATAAGAAATCACACTCCAATCTCATCAACTGAAGAACTAAAATATTCTAAACACAGCTTATCAAAGTGAGGGTCTGAGTACGAGAAGATTTCAAAGACACATGTCCATCTTATATATACAAGAATGGCTCTATCCGTGGGGAAAATGAGAAGTTTTAGCCACTAGTCACATCTGAGCTGGATATGATTCTGAAGGTCCCATTTGGCATACAAAATTTGAGGCATACATAATTTCCAGCATAAATACGCGAATCAATACACTAACCACTTTTCGATGTTTGGGAATCCCTGGTCTCTGACAGAGCTTTTTGCTCTTCACTGAGCTTATATTCATAATACTTGTAATCTGAGCAGCTTTCATCAAAGAGAAACCTGCAGTATGCAGTCAGTTAAAATCTAGGAGCTTGAAAGTTGTCCACAATACACAAATTCTTGTCTATTCTGCAGGGTCATGCATGGTGAAAATGAAAAATCATGAGAAAATGAGTAGATCTTGAGAGAGGAAGATGAAACAAGGGCATTATCATAATTTGAACATGAACAGCAAGTCCATTAAAATCAAATGATTTGCAGAGCACTACGCTAATAGAATACGCAAGAAAAATATTGGTCCACGTTCAACACTTACAACATCTGGACTTCTAAAGGGGATGGGAATTAAAATATATACAACACGAGAGGGTAATGACTCATGACCAAGTCAGTTCAAACTTAGTATGATCAATCCAATACAATAGAACATTGAGCCGTGACAAGTAGATAGGACATATATAATCTCAAACATCTCAAAGAAAAGTGTCCTTATCAAATTTAAAACCACGATCATTACACTGAATAATGGCCACAAGAAAAACCCTAATAAGAAGCGTCTCAAATACTGAAATAAATAATTGTCGTAAAAATTGGCGACAAAGAAGAACATTGCCAGAAAGACTGCACTGTGGATAAGAAGGTTGCACAGCACATAGAGGTTGAAAATAACAAATGAAATATGTTTGGGAATCATCTTTTAAATATGAAATGAATATGTATTAATTTAATAGGCAAAAGAAGCAGAAATGTAATCGTTTTTTAATGTGATTATCATTAATTACATAACATTTTCCTATATCCCAAACAGTATCCGGCATTCAAAGGGTTTCCATGTGTTACATCCAACAAATTGTTGAGGACAAGTCAAATGTGAAGAGATCTCAGTGGGTGTTATTTGGGCCTCAACTTGCTCTTTACTATTTTTACCAAGTTCCTCAGGTATCCAGAAATCAATAATATCAGGCCCATTCGGCGAGTTAGAATAGCAAGCATAGCAATTAAGTGCTTGTTTGGTAGTGCCTTAAGTGCTTATAATTGTGGGTCCTTATGTAAACAACAAAAGTATGTTTGACCGTCTTAATTTAAAATTTAAGCTTTCCAAATATGCTCTAAGTAAGAAAATAATCTCATTTCAGATTTGCTTTTCTCTATTCTAGTTCATAATTAAGTAAAAGTAGAGCCAGAAAGGTTAATCAAAGATTCCAAATTCTAGAAAAAACCAAGAATCCCATTCCCACTGTTGAGTAAGGAATCAGTATTCCAACGTCACCTAGAAACAACCTCACCCCCTTACCTTTTCCCCACTGCTGATCACTGGTCCCACTGCCTTCCCCAGCCACATACCCATCCCTGTCCCATGACACCTCCAACTCCACCATGTCCAAAAAGTCTCAATAACTAGCCCATCCTCCTCATTATCTATTTTGCACGTAATTATCCATTGGTGGGATCGCAGAGGAGTGGCAATAGGTTTTCTTTGAGAGTAAAATGTGAAAATTTATTTGCAGGTTTCTACATTTCAAACAGACAAAAAAATAAACATCTTAATCTAGGTAGAATTTATTTCAAATGAAGCTTCCAATTCTAGGGCCTCCTAGGCTTGGTTTGGTATATTGTGCTTTCAACAGAATAAACTGCAGCTGTGCGGTTATGACAAAGGTATTTCGTAGACTTTTGTTTGCTATATATTTCAAAATTAGAAAATTTGTACATTTTGTAAAGTGATTTATCATTGCGCAAGCATGCAATTACTAAAATGGACATTGATTATAATTATTTTTAGTATTATTATTATCATCAGTAGAACTGTAACATTAAATTTACTTTTATTACAATAAATAATATTATCAAAAAATTTCTAAAATAATTTATTAATAATATAAATTTGAAAAATTAACATCTATTGAAATCTCAAAATTTATAAAATTACAAAATAAAAGCATAGTCCATATAGTAGAAAAGGAATTGATTTATCAGTTGTTGCTAAAATTAGTATTTTAATTATAGATAATTGAATTAAAAGCAGAATCTGAAAAGCTAACATTTTGTTGCTTCTCAAAATCTATTGTTAGATCTACGTATTCTTCTATAATCACATTTACTTAAATTTATCAAACACCTAAAATAACATCTAATTGTCAAAACCTATGTTACTCAGACTCTCCAAAAAAGGAGAAGTGTCCATGTTGACGCGACATGAAACAGATACCGACATAGGATATGGATCGAATTCTTCGTTTTAAAGTCAGACACAAAAGGGAGAAGATGGTGGAAGGTGAGTCTTGCTTCTTTGGCTTTGCATCTGGCGGCAGCAAAACTTGCACAGAGAGAGAGAGAGAGGGAGAGAGTTGGGGAAGACGATGAATTAGGAAAGACGATGTGTTTTGGAGAGGTTTTAAATAGGCTCTTGAGAAGTCCAATGGATAGAGTCAACGAGAGAGTGTTAAATGGGCTCTTGTGTAGTCCAATGAATGGAGTTAATGAGTTAATTTTTGTATTTACTTTAATTTAAGTTTATTTTTGTATAAATTTTTTATTTCTTATATTTTATCTTTGTGAACATTTTATATTGTAATTAAAATGATTAGTGCCATGTCCTTTTTTTGTTTTGGTATTAAATTTAAATTTATTTCTATAATTGTGTTTAAATAATATATAAGTCATCGAAATTGAATTTTTTCTTTAAGGGTTGTTTGGGCCAGATTTTAAACTGATTTTAATCTAAGTCAAAGTCATACAATCAATATCAACCACATTTTTTATAGGTTCCACATCTTTTCAACCACATATTTCAAAAACTTCTATCACAATCTACTTAAAATCTGATTTTAATCTACACCAAACACCCTCTTAATTTTCTTGAAAAGAATTTATTTTGACTTTCAATTTAAATGATTTCAAATTATAATCCAATTGTTAAATTGATTTTATCGAAAGAGTCGATAAACAAAATAAACTACGAGTTCATTTTTTAACAAATACCTGCACCCGAGTCCGAGCATCATAGGTCAAAACAATTAAAAGGTCGACTCCAAAATCAATCTCAATTGGAGCCCTAGTGCCAAAATAGCCTAAACTTCTTAGAAGAAACAGCAAACTATAGGAAGACATAATCAGGTTGATATTAGCTAAAAACCAAATAAGACCCATAATAAATAATTCAAGAATATGCTGAACTCTTCTCCCCAACAACCCGCTTCCAAAGACTAATTGCCTAGGAATAGTTATGAAAACAGTGGAAGAAAAAATAAAACAGCACACAAAAACTAGTTCTGCAAAAATTAATGAGGAAAACAAGAACGGAACAACACGTAATTTTCAAATTCCCCTGAGGATGTATGCAGCTTATGAACAAATAAAAAGACAATAGAACTGAAGATCACATACTTAAATGGAGTGTCTCCAGGATTTTTTTGTCTTGTGATATGCTCAAACTGCCTTCCATGCTTGGCCACAAAACTTGCTAATTTGTCTACGACTTTCTTCACAGTAGGATCACTTGGGGAAGGTGGTGCTGCATGTTACTTAAAGAACCGATTAATACCAAGAGCATTGAAGAAGATAATGCAAATTACTTTTGTAGCAGGCGTGCCACAGTTTCCATATCTGTCATTGAACCTCTCTTCCCACTAATGTTGATAGAGACTTAAAGTATAAGCTGCATTCATCAGACAAAAGTAATTCAAGAATGTTTTGTCCTATTTATCCACCAGCTTACGCAAAGAAATGCCTAGACAGGTTTCTCAAAAGTCAGAACAGACAAGACTCAATTAACCCTTAATTGAGCATTTTTCTGGCAAAACATAGCCAATAATGGTATACTTAACTAGCTAAGGGAGCAGGCAACAAAACAAAGATTTGGATTTAGATATATAGAGCTCCATCACAAGAGAAACAGAGCCGAGTCCATAGTGGAGGGAAAAAGGAACTCATAAAAATGTGGAGCTGGACCAATTCATTTAAGACCCTATAGATACACTAGAGGAAATATAGACAAATTTAGAAAGCTAAGGAAAAGTAGCCAACGCACTTGTTGGCCAACCAGATGAACAGAAACTCAGAAAGGCATGGAAGTATGAGTTGATATTACTTCTTTAAAACAAGTTTTAAGAAAATAAATGCAGACAGCAATCAATCATGCTCCCTCACATGACAGACCAGCGTGATGAAATAAATGAAAATTTATATATATTAATAGCTAACAATTTATAGGTTAAAAATTATAAATAAGTGAATATACCAGGACGGGTTTGCTTAATTGCCAAATATGTTCTATAGGATCCTAAGACAGAGCAAGTAGGTATTTAAAAAAAATAAGTACAAGAAAAATACTTTTTCTTGTTGACATATCCAAGTTTCAAAATTCTGATTTTTACCCCGAATGCTAACCTGCAAGTGGAATAGGCATAATAAATGAAGAGTGTGTTCGGGTGAGCTCGAACACACTCAAAGTCATACTTGCAGGTCAGTGCTAACTTAAGCCTGCCACTGACTGATTTTGAGCAGGACCTGCAAAACTTCATATGCAATGGACAGATAAGCAATAAATAATAAAAGAAGTTTACCAACGTCAACTTGTCTTAATGACTTCTCAGAAGCATCCTGCTGGTCCAACTTTGGACGTTTCATTGGCACTATATCTGACAAATTTCCACCATCATTTTCATCTTCGTCCTCGTCTTCACCAAGCTTAACAGAAGGTGCAACAAGTTTTGACTTTTGTTTCAAGCTGAAAGCAAGTTTCCCACTTGAAGGAGCTTGGTTTGTTTTCCGAGAACCATTGGCCTTAAATTCCAAGGTCGCTTTACTAATTACAGCCTTTGGAGTGGAAATTACAGATGAATTTGAGCCTGATTTAGATTTCTCGGATGTATCACTCTTCTTGTCCTTCCCCTCCTCCTGTTGAAGCTGTTTGAACCTCTCCAAGAATGACCCATCATTAACAAATAGGCTAGAACCTGTTGCCTTCTCCATTGCTGAAAGGCAAAGTATCTCCAATTTTTCAAGGACCCACTGCTTGACAAGCAAGCTCACAAACTATTTAGTAGCTGAAAAAGTCAACTTGATGGTTCTGACTATAAATCAGCAGCATTCTCATGCTTTCAGTTCAACAAAGTACAAGTCTTAATAACATTGTAATGGTAGTGTCCCTAGATGGTTTGAAAATGATATAATATTTAGCCAGGGTGTAAAGTTTTCTAGCCAGGTAATGCATAAATTTGTTTTCTATTCTCTTCCTCTTTATGCTTGTTGTGTTCTTGTTTTAGGCAGAGGGACAGAATAAAGAAAATAGTTCATTAAAATTCAGATACAATCTTCTATGCTCAGTTGACCAATATATGACGATGTCTTGGTGCTTATTTGTATAAATAATCCTACTAGTGAAACCTGACAGAAGGCAAGCACCGACAATGATTGCAAAATAGCATTAAAAAGTAATTGTCAAATGATCAAAAAGTCTGGACATGGTTCATACACTTCCAACAGTCCTATCGGATCAATAATTAAACAAGCTTCCTGTTCTAAATATAAAAGAATTGCTAAGAACCAAGTAATCTTAAAAGCTCTAACTGAAACACTTTACAGAATTTGAAATACTTTGGGCTTCATAAAGAATGTGCAAACACGTAAAAAAAAAAAAAAAAAAGTAAAATTGATGAACTTCTAGGGGAGAGAGCTCTCGTGCGCAAAACAACTTACCACTACAATTTACAGGTCAAAGAGTTTGAACAGTGTAGAACTGAGAGGACCCAATAACTAATCCATCTAGGCCTTCTTTTCCCCCAATTTCACGTGATTTTTTCTAACTATGGCAATCAAAACCTCGAACCTTAGCTAATTGTTCAACAT
Organism: Fraxinus greggii; assembly: GCA_903798315.1. Classification (NCBI taxonomy): domain Eukaryota; kingdom Viridiplantae; phylum Streptophyta; class Magnoliopsida; order Lamiales; family Oleaceae; genus Fraxinus; species Fraxinus greggii. Next base: position 4,577 of record CAIGRK010279122.1, on the reverse strand, counting down.
TTTTATTTATTTGAGATGCAGAGTCTTCCTACTTTGTTGAGGATTAGGAAATCATACATGTCAAACAAAAATAATAATAATAACAACAATCCTTTGACTGATAATGAATTATTAGACCAAATTAGTCTTACACAATAATAAGCTTTATCATAAAATCATGTCTTGCACATAAGAATTCTCCTTTCATAAGGGTCAATAACAAAAGTCATAGACAAAACCCAACCCAGAACATATGCTTAGCTATTGTTGATCTGATTATAAAACTGAAAGAAAAGCAAAAATCTTTGTGCTGTAATACAACTCATCCAATGCGATTATTGACTAAAGTATACATAGATATTCTATATGCATGTTTGCGGTGTGTACTAGAGAACAAGATATCCTCAAATCTATTTAATCAAAACTAATAAAGATTTTGGTAGAAAACTTAAAAGACCAAAAAGTAATGTACAAAATCGTAACACTTCACTCAATCATATGTCGAGTCGAAAATAAGCTCAATCAAACTCATCAACATAATTATGCTCTTCTATTAATAACGAAAAAATAAAAAGGATAAAAAAAGCCTATGGCAAAAAACGCTTAAATCAAACAAGAATTATTTACTAGTATTACCGCGTAGAAGACAATCTTGTACAGAAAATAAAGCTCCAATTGAAACCCTAAATACGTCGAATCATCGATTCATCATCATTTAAAAATATATATATATATATTTACCTGATTGACTGTGCGTTGGGGTTTGATCGGAGAGAATAAGATCGAAGCCCTAAGAGGAGACTGCACAATAAAGTATTGCGTTCGTACACCTAATCTTTGTTATGGTACAAACAGGGGAAAAATTGACCCTTATTTTTTATATTTCAAAACGGGGTATAGCGTCTGAATCACCTGCCGTCAATTAGTCCGTTTCAGCAATGATGTCGCATTTTTTGGACCTTAAAATAGAAAACGTGTTTCTTATAAATTGTATATTAACAGAAGTTTTAAACATTTTTTTTCTGACTCTCAACATGTGAGCTTGTTTGTCTCCAATTATTGGGAGAAGAATGAAGTTTTGAATATTATTTTTTATAGAATATGTAGTTGAAATTTAAAGTAACTTTATTGATTTATGTGTAGAATATTTTATTGGATGAATGTGTGGTGGAGAATCTTACTGTACCAAACAGAGTTTTAGATTAATGATAAACAAACAGGGGCTAAACATAAACTCATAATTAAAAAATCCAAAGGTCTGCATGGGAGTTTTGGGCACCAGTTACGTGGTTATTTAAAATATCGATTTTTGGTGTTTATGAATGTCCAGTTTTTTGTGAGTTTTAGTAGTGATTTTATGCCGATCCAACTCATTTTTGAAAATTTTATCATCCAACGATTTTGAAAATTTAAAACAACAAAATTACTTATATACTCCTTAGTAAAATTTGCAATTATGATTCTACTATTTATAAGTGATTTTGTTTACATATAAGTTAATTTCGAACTTAAAAAAATGAAATACTTACTTATAATTAAATTTTTAAGTTATAAGTAATTTTTACTTCTAAATAAGTAACTTTTGTATTTTAGAAGTGAAACTTTTTAGTAATAATACTTTCAATTTATAAGTAATTTTTTAAATAAAAGTTAATTTTATCGTATAAGTTAAATTTTTAGTTAATGAAATGTTTTTATATAAATAAATTTTATTATGATTTTGTTTTGTATACAAGTTGGTTTTGAACAAAATATCTGGGTTGAAAATAATTATTTTATAGAAAATAAAATTGAATATAATTTGAAAAATGATCAAAACCCACTGATTTGGCAGGACGTAGGTTGAGAAATACGGACGAATATTATAATAATTTGAAAAATGATCAAAACTCATTTTCTTTCTGAAAGCTTTTGCTATCTTGAATAGTTTTATTGGTTTCTTGACGTGTCAAATTATTTTGCGGATCCTGGAATTATTATTTGTAGTGTTAAGCAAGATTCTTGAAAATTGTAGTTTGTGTATGTAATGCTCCTACAAAATCTGAAAGGAAAGTGGACAGTAAGAAAATTAAAGATTGTGTTTTCCAATGAATTAGGATTTGATATTTTGTTCATTTTTGGATGAATGGTCAATGATCTAACATTGATATCTAATTATTATTATTATTATTATTATTATTATTATTATTATTATTTTCTTTTTTTCTGAGAAGTTGATGAAGCAACATGACATAATCGTGTGTAAAATTATTTTAGAAAAAAATGGCGTGTTTTATAATACAGAATTTCTTGGAAACAAACTGAATTGTTGATGCACAGTTCATTTCTTGAAATGTTAAATTTTGACACACGAAAGAGTCATACATTTGTCACTTAATATTATTGTGCGTTCTGTATATCACTTTTTTTTTTCTATTTTACTTTCAAGATTCGAAGTATGGTATAACGAATTGAAAGCCACTTCATCTCAAATGAACACATTGTGATTCAAAATTCTAATATAGCAAAATGAAGCCATTTTGTCTCAAATGATCAAACCGTAAAAATAACTTTCACTCAGACAAGATTAGTAAACAAAGTATTCGGACAAAACTCGCAAGCGTACGAGAACGTTAACAGTAATAATGCGATGGGTTGAGTGACCATCCCAAAGAAATAACTGTTAATTATAGAGTATTAATTTTTACAAAATTCAATCTAAGTAATACAAAAGAGTGGTTGTTTTGTAATTATTCTATCTTCCACTACGTATTATAACAAGATTATTTTTATCAAATAATGAGATGGATATATTGGATTTCAGAATCCACCTATCGATTTCTAATTCAAATTCTCAACTTATGTAAGCTAGTGTTATTTAAGTGTTCGAGTTAATCGACAATCCGCTAATATCTAATATCCTTTTTCAAGATATATTAAACATATCCTTAGCACGATTCGACCATATTCCTAATTCGAATTCATATACAAAGCAAGCATTCAATCACACGATTGCAAACGCCCTAAATTTTATTCCTAATACCTAGTAGTCACGTGTTAAATATGCAATATTCTACTTATTGTAAGTCTTTCGACACTATAAATAAGCAACCGGTTATCAAATTGGTGGCTGTGCAATCAAATAACACAGTAGTCGTGCATATTTAATCACAAAACGATAAGTCTTGAATTAGAAATATGACTCAAATGGTTTTATCATCCTTCCAATACACAAGTTTAGCCTAACACAAATGTATCTAAATTTCACAAGAAGTTAAGAAGAGACACCACCTGATTCGTTCTGAGATTTGATCCAACTTTTGATAAATTGTATTTCAGCCCCCGAGCTTTAGATTTCTTGCAATTAAGTCCTTTTCAACCTTTTTTTCTTCAAAACAATCATTTTCATCGATTTGTACCTATTAAAACAATACACACTGAATTAAGCCACTCTAAAAAAAGGCCTAATTATACAAAATACATTTAACACAATGCCACGACACAATGGTAGACCCAACAAGCATATTCCTATGGGAGTTGATTCACATAAACATACTTTACTTTTTTCTTTTATGGGTGAACAAAAGGATCGTCAATTCGTCAAATGGAATCAAAATCGTTGAAAATGAAACAAATCATTTTGAATGGTCCGATTTAAGTTTTCGATAAATAAAAATCGTTGCGTGAGCCTTTTTATTAGTTTTGTAAAGTCAAGAATCCGTCTCATTCGAAAGACAAAGGCACAACTTCTAATTCATTAATTATCACAACGGTTAGTTGATCGAGAACACTTAAAGTAACACTTGCACTATTATAATCAAACCAAAACCACTTACCCAATTAAAAAAATAAATTTATTTTACTAAAAGTATATTATTTATTAATTTAATATATATACTTCATAAAAAAAACTATCTACCAGTCGACCGCCATTTTTTGTTAATGAAAAATTAAATAATATTATTATAATATCTATCTTATATATGTCATACAGAAATGATCCCCTATCCATATTGGGTAGGAAACTAGGAATTATCTTGCCCATCGCTGATGTGTAAAAATTATAAGCTTAATTACTGATGTCGCGTTGTCACATCAGTGGTGAGCATGTTTTATCCTACCGATCATGAGTAGGAGATCATTTTTACTATTTCATAAATAAAATGTTTGCAAGTTTAAATCTTATGCTTGAACTTCGGCTTATTTTAGTAGTTTAAGCTTGTATTGAGAAAAATGTATTAAATTGAAATTTGATTATTTAAATTAGTGTTATGATGAGATTTCACATTAATGCATTTTTATGTTGCAAAAGGGTCAAACGAAATTGAACCATAAAAATCGTTCGGTTTGAAATCCGATCTGTTTAGAAGGTTTGGTTCGAATTAAATCATAATGCTAACTAGAAAAAAAACACACACACACACACAAAAATAATAATAATAAACTAAATCAAGTTATGCGGCCATCTACCAATACATCTTTCATTGTGTTGTTGTCCCTAAACAAAATCAAATTATTTCAAGTATCAAAGACACATTTATAACAGATTCAATGCTTTCATAGACCACAATAGTATCCATCAACGTGAATCTTCTAACAAGAACAAGAAACAAAAGTCC
>CAIGRK010279108.1:0-11560 GCA_903798315.1 Fraxinus greggii | reverse complement strand
AATTGCAAATATCTCTATTTTTTGTTATAAATATGAAAAATTCTACATTTAACAATAATACGGACCAAATCAGACTGCGGGCTTTTTTGACGCGGGCCGTTACCGGACTCATATGTTGGCTGGCGGACTCGGCCCGGCCCACCCGGATTGACACCACTACTTCACTGCATGCACAGGCAGAAATTCCCTATTTAGAATGGGAATCCTATCCAAGAAAATCCTCGAACATGTAAACTTTGATGAAGCATACCAGCATAAACCATAATCCAATACATCAATGGTAGTTATCAGAAGCTTAGGTCAACCCAACAAATCGAAGATGAAGGCTTCTATTCAAGAGAGTGTTAATCGATATTATTTTGACATCTCTGACATGAGACTCCTTTCTCTCCTTACCATGTGGCTCTATATCTAACATAAGATAATGTTTGGTAGAAAAAATTCCACGTGATATTGTATAGTTGTGAATACCTCAATTTTAAGTACATGGACCTTTGTTAGTATCTTGTGATCTCTGTTGTGAGGTTGCTAATGTGTAAAATGATATGTTTTTTATGGAATTTTTTTGTCTAACTTGAATATTTAGATAAACTTTCATATGTGTGTATTGTCACGATCAATGATCTCTAAAACACTCCTAAGCATCAGTGCTTAGCTTATGTTGAATACTGAAGAGATAATATACCAATTAATTGATGAGTCGTTTAATTTTTGGGACCTATCATGAACTTTTACATCAATTAATTGGTGTGTCATGTCATCAATACATAGCATAGAATTAAAAGAACCAAATTTTATTAAGAAAATGATAAAAAATTATTACCAATATAATAATGGAGAATTACATAGATTATTCAACTCTTAACAAATATTACTCAATAGTCATTATTTCTTTGCATGGAAGAACAAGAATACAAAATCACATTTGAAGAAATATCTGAAGCCTAAGCCAAAAACTGGGAAATTTCAGTCAGCTCAATGTGTTAGGAAACGGATCATCGATCAAGAAAACCGAAAACTTCAGTACTTCTTTGGAAAGTAAAAATGAAGATCAAGATCAGCATTTGGGAAGATCTGCTGGTGGAGGAAGGAGCTTTTGATTGGGAAGTTTTCCATCCAAGACAAGCCATGCCATTTTCAGTCCCCAACTTGTATGGACTTCCAAATGACAGTGCATGAACCATACACCTATTAACACAATTTTTGCAATTTTTTTATTGATTAAATCGAAACAAATCAAACAAAAATTTCTTCCAAGAGGGAAATAGTGATTGTATACCAATTTGCGCATTTTACCTACCAGGATTATCAGCTAAAAACCGAATGGCAACCCATCCACCCGAAGGCACGCCAACTGTGTTCCTCTCAATAGGATCGACGAGGTTGAAGTTTTTAGGGTCCTTTTTTGGATCATAATTCCCGAATCCTTGGCCAACAACGAAGAAATTGAAACCATGGAGATGGAGAGGATGGCTCTCAGCACCAAGAATGCTAGTGTCCTGCATAACAAGCTCAACACTAGTATTGAAAGGCAAGACCATAACTTTTGTCGTCCCATTTCTTACCATGGTATTGTTTGGAGGGTTTCCCGTGAAATTAAACCAATGAAATGGATTGATCGGAAAATCGGGGCTATAAATACCATTAGATTTGCCGAAGTAATGAGATTGGAGAAGGGCTGTTGTTGGTTGAGTGAAAGAAATATTATTAACAGATGCTGCGAATTTGGTCCCATTTGGCCCTTGACAGGTCTGGTTGTTATGGTCACAAGGATTTGTCCCTAGGCCTACTGTGAAAAAGAAATGTTTATCAACTTTCTTTGGAACATTAGCAGGGAATTGGGGACTAGCTAAACTAAGTAATTTTTTCGTAAAATTTGTGGCGAATGAAGTGTCGTTTAGAGGTGGTAGAGTTGGCTTGAAGAGAGGAAGATTCTTTAAATGAAGGGATGTAAATTCATATTCTAGAATACCTGCAACAGAAGAATTATCAAAAGTGCCTTGTCCAGTAACATATGGTCTAGCAGTCATGAAAAACACAGCGCCTGGAAAATTAGGCTTGGTTTTCAGAAGAACATTTGTTGTTTGTCCGGGGGTAATGAGTATTGTATCTGTTTCAAAAGGTTTAACATAAATTGCGTCAACATCAACAACTGTGAGAGTATGGTTAGCGATACTAAAGAAAAGTTCGTCATTTAGCGCAGCGTTGATTATTCTAAGGAGATAACTCTTTCCGGGCTTAACCTTCAACTTGAATGTATCTGTCACAAACCAGTCATAGCATATGAAGCAATTATTCAAAAAAATAAATAAATAAAGCAACTAGTAGCTATGATAAAAAGCTGGGTTTTATACCTTTGACCGAGCAATTATATAATGGTCCTGGGAGTCCATTGATGGTATAGGCATCAGAGACATTTGGACCCCCTCCTGTCTGTAAAGCTTGCCTAATGATGGCCTCAGGATCAGCATTAAACCATTCTCCTGTGTATCGAATGGTACAATTTGTTGTTCGTGACCTTGAATACTAGATTGAATGGAACAGTAGAATAGACATATTATACTACTTTTTCTTCATCAAAGTTCAGCAAAAATATTGCGTACCAAATACGATAGGGACTTCCTTATAGGGATTCTCGAACGGATAAGGAACATTATGTTTGGGAAGAATGATTAGAGGGCCATAAAGAGTTGATCTTAGCCATGAAATATGTGCATGCCACCAAAGAGTTCCCCTTTGCCCTACTACAGTGAAGTTATACACGTAGCTTTGTCCAGTTTGTATGGGACATTGTGTAATATACGCCGGTCCATCGGCCCATCCACTACGAAGTTGTCGAATGCCATGCCTATAATAATGTTGTAGCCCATCAAAATCTGCTGATTTTGATTTTTTCTAATAAAAACCTCAGGACCTATTTGTAAAGGGAAAAGGGAGATGAAATTTATACCAATGGATGGTGATGTTGCTCGAAACATGGTTCGTTACTTTTATAACTAGACGGTCTCCCTCCCTTGCCATGACTCGAGGTCCAGGAAATTTCCCATTTACAGTCACCATGCTCTTCGTGTGGCACAAACGCGTCACATTTTGCATCTTGATCTACAAAAGATAGAAGAAACATCATAAGAAATGAATTGAAAACATAAAATCATCAAGCAAACATCGATTTAAATAACGCAAAAATACATTGAACTCATAATGCCTCGTTACGCCTTGTGCATACTGGGGAACAATGCACAAAGATATCAAAGTAATGAATAATCCAATAGGAGACAGCATTCCAAATGCAGAAGAACTCATTTTTTTATATATATATTTTTTTTATCTATCTTAATTCTTTCTCTTGCTGTATTGAAAGAAGCCATTGAGATTTTATAGTGAGAATTTGGTTGATTAGGTGATGAATGTGATGTTTAAAGAGGGAAAAATTATGGGAATGGCATTTTTAAATATTTTTTTTTTTTATAAATATTATATTGGGCCAACTGTGGTTGGAAAACAACATCAGAGTGCGGTCAAAGATATTCTACTGTTTAATCTCTTTCAATTATTTCCTGGTCAAGATGTTATGTTTTCCAAGCAACCTGGAATTCATCATAGCTTCTAAAGAAGGTTAAATCTATCAACAGCAATTCAACTTTATACTTAGTGTCTCTATGACCATTTAATTTGATTTTGTTTCATCATGACCATCCAATTTTATACTTAGTGTCACCATGACCACTCAATTTAATTTTATTTCACCATTACCAAACAATTTCATATAAGATTTCACCATGGTCATCTAATGTCATATAATATTTCACCATAGTCACCAAATTTCTTTCAACATTTTCACTATAATAAAAACGATTATTTTAAAATAAGTTTTTATTTTATTTTATATTTCTAAGTAACATTTTTTTAAATAATTTTTTATTTTATTTTATTTTTTAATGAACGTTTTTTTTAAATCAAATTGGGTGACCTTAATGAAATAAAATAAAAATTGGTGGGCACTAAGTATAAAGTTAGTGGCCATGATGAAACAAAATCAAATTTGATGGTAATAATGACACATAGTATAAAGTTATATGACCATTGATGGATTTAACCCCTTCTAAAGACATAAGTTGATTGACTCCTTGCATTTACCTTCATAATTTGATGAACATTTTTTTCCTTCCGAAAATTATTTAGAGCATCTTTGATGTTGATTTTTTAGATAGATTTTGTGAAAATTGATTTTTTTTCCTTTTTTGGAAAATGTATAGTTCAAAAGTAAAAAAAAGAAAGTCATGAATCCACGTACAAAATTATTTTATTAGAATATATGGTCAAAATTTTTTTTTAAGGAAGCTGTACCAAATAAGGGCTTATTGCTCGAAGCATGTGCTTTTCATATAGTAATTTGTTAAGTTTACTTGTAATGATCATCTCTCATTTTGGAATGGCATCAATAATGTGAAAAATAGATTGTAATGGAAAGCAGCACATGTCCTTATCTGTTGATTAATGTTTTTATATTAAGTTGATGTGGGATTATACAGTAACTTGTTTAAAAATATCAATCTTGAAATTCAAATGCTTGATTGAACATTAGATGAATCAAATTGAGTTTTAGAAGAATCGAATTATTTGTTTATGGTTAACGCGGTTCGATATCTAAAGACTGTAGTTCCATCTTATAGATCAACTTTTTAAACGAAGTAGTTTAAACCCTTATATATTAGTTAATGAGGGATATTATAGCCTTTAACGACTATATAAAAGTTTTTTTTTTTAAGATTGTTATAAGCATAAGCTCGAACTTTACCTCTTCACTCCATAATTTTCGCCTTGTTGGAGTGAATGGCACACAATCGACAAGCCATACATTATTTCCCAATGCAAAAAAAACTCCATACTTGTATCATGAAGGTGGATGAAAACCACTATAAATCTGTACGTGTAACTTTCTTTTTGTTTAATTTTTGTGCGAGGTGTCTAATGGCCAAGCCAACCCATTTTAAACCCTAATCATACATGTTAAATCTTAAATGAAAGATAATCATGGATTGGATCTATTTATATATAAATTATTCTAGCTGTGATATCTTGATTTTGCAGTCATTCGACGTAGCAGAATCAGGTCATTTTCACTACTCCAACCGATCGAGAATTCGAAAACAACATTATACTTTAGAGGCTTCCATGTGTTAGGCTTGATGATAAAGCAAATCAAAACAAGAGCTGGCCATGAAGAATTTTTGCTGAAAATGACCTGATATAGAGCATATATGCAATTAAAATTTCTGAAACGATACGATAAAGGAGACAGATTGGAGGATTTCAAGTTGGTGGCTATGACGTTTTCACTGTTTAGGTCTCCAAATATTGAAGAAACCAGTTCACCAATTTAAGACACTTTCTCAAGCAACGAAAATTTGTTTTCCATTTGTTGCTTTCTCCAAGAGCCTTGTGTTATAATTCTATGTAGGGAAAATTTTAAAATATTCTGCTGTTGTCCAAAATCTTAAAAAATACTCCCTTCTACTTATAAGTTCCAAATCGCTACCACCAATAGTGGGTTCATCTTGTGCGACGACAAGTATAAGCCGCCACATCTTCTCCTCGTGCATAGGTTTATAAGAATTCTTATAGTCTTTCACGTTTTTAATGAATTTATCGTGCTTGCATATAAATATTAGAAGTTTTACTATAATGTCAAAACGACATACATCTATGTCTAGCTAGTTCTATGTTTTCATTTATCTAATACCGAATAGTTTATAATTAACATAAATTGTACAATTATAGTTCTTTAAATGACTATTAATGATCATTGATTGATCATTTGATCGGAATTTAAGTTTACGAGAAAATGAATATAATATCAAATAGTTTATAGTTAACATTGCATTAGAAGAATTATCTTTTATTTATTCAAACTACTATAGTTATTTGCGTGGAAAATGATGCCTGTCCAGGCTTGGGGATAGGCTAAAAAACAGGGGCGCCAAATATATTGGAGCCCCCCCGCCCCTCCCCACCAATATGGGGGCTCCATTGTTTAGCCAGTCCCCAAGCCGGGACAGGCAGCACCTCTCTATTTGCGTACTTCTACACACACTTCCAAGGTCTAAAGAAAATGAAATTTTGATCAATGTGATTTCAAGTTCTCTTGTATAAACATGACATTGATTAGGTGGCTCATACATTTGTATATTAGGGGCTAGTTGATGGAGCAGAGGGAACGTGCTAGTACGGTATTGTATGGATAATTTCGAGATTAAAGCTCTATATAAACAACCTGTAATAACCCTATTCGAAATTAGCATATAGTGGACTTAGGCACATTGTGGAACCATTTAAATTCTTGTTTGTTGGTTTTATTGTTCTTCTTCTTTTCGATTTTAGTATTCACTTCGCAGACCAAGAGCATCTGAGTTTTAACTTTTATGCAATATCTTATGATCACACAATGCTTGACACAAGAAACAACAGAGAATGTTATAGATAGTATTTTTGAACTCATCAGAACCTCAAATCTACGTTATATTAATTGTTTACATGCATCATTCTTATACAATCTCATTGTTTGTGCCCTTTCTGCTGAAGAATTTTGTACATTTCGATTAACAGCTTTCTGTCAAATCTCCCTTTTGATCTTCGATAATAGGTGAATAATTTCTTCACTTGATAGTGCCAGTTTCTGCTTTTGTTAAAGAAACAGTGTTCTCGGCTGAAGTTTGTATCTCCAGACTGGCCTATTAGATAGCCATACTTGTGACAGCTGAATACGTGCCAATGACAGCACAAAATAATCCAAAAACTATTATGAATGTGCAGGCTGCAATCTAGTTAAGAGAAAGATTGAAATTAGCCAAGTTCATATTTTCTGAGATTTCAGGAAAAGAAAAGCGAAAGGAGAGAAGAAAATTTACCTGAAGTTTTGTTAGTCTATCTCTGCGTATTCTCATATAGCAAGCGCATGGCAAGATCAGAGACTGTTTATTAACGACCAAAATAAGTCAATATCGTATATGTATTTAATATGAAAGGGAAAAAATTGGACTGAGATAAATATGGACAAAGATAACTCACCACAAGCATCACCAGTAAGGATCCAATCAAGGCCGTTACAGATCCTGCATTTAAATTTTTAATGAAAAATCTTGGGGAAAATGTGCATTTCCCTTTTGAAGATCGAGTCTAGAACAACTATAAGATTATATATCGTTGAAATGCTTACCAAAATATGGAACTGCCAATGCCACGGTTAGTACTGAAATAACCAAAACTGTTCTGATGAGTATCGATACACCATGAGATCCATTCCGACCCGAAGGTAAGAGTTCTTCTAGCGATAATGCTACAGGGGTAATCGTCAAGGCAAACTTTGTAACTGGGGCTGCAACCTGAAACAACAGATAATACTATGAAATGAAATACGAAGTAAATAAGGAGATTGCTGGCTCAAGAATGTGGGTTCCCTTCTTACCACACTCCATCTAGCAATTTCAGAGGCGGCAACTTTCGTGGGTAAATTTAATGTGAACTGAGGTTTGATGGCTTCCCCAAACATTGAAAAGCCGCATATCGCTACACCAGTGTACGTAAAGGTAGCCACAACAAAGCTGTATTTGAAAATAAGTCAATAAGTGAATTTTCATGATAACAAGTACTCAAATTTCCAACAGAAATCAATCAAAAGTCACCTGATAAGTAATACAGAATTAAATCTTGAAGGTTCCTTCATGGAGGAATAGATATTTGGGAACACTGAATGGCTACCATAGCAGAAACTATAAAGACCAATTGTAACCGGCAGATTGGCAAAATTTAGTGCTTTTCCATTTGGATGGAATCCAACGTCACCGGAAATACCAACCCATAACAAGCATAGCACTACAACCACCAAAGTAACTACTCCGCCCACTGAAAACAGTACACGAACATTAGAACAAATCCATGGCTTCTTAATCATATTACATAAAAAAGTAAAAGAAAAAAGTCCGTACCTGAAACATATGATAGCAAACTGAGATTTCTGAGCCAAACTGTTGGAAGAATGACAAGGGTGGAAGTAATGGCACAGAGTTGATACGAGCTAAGATGTAGTCCAGCAATTTCCATATGAGCATTTGGGAAAAAAGCCGATAAATTGTCACTCATCATTATCAAGTATTCCACGCACGAAGACTACAGAGAATATCTTGCACTTCTTAGTCCCGACCAAAAGAGGAAAACTAAAGTATTCAGAATCTAGAATCAAAAGAGAAGTGCACTTACATATAATTCAACGTAGAGGATTGTCTGCAATACAACAAAGCCAATGTGTTAATTTCTGAGCAATTATTCTCTCAAAAAAGAAGTGAAAATAAATAAGAAGGACAATTAAAGTGGCTACTTTGAATCTAACTTACAGCAATGCATATTCGACCAGCTAAACCAAAAGCAGCCTGTCCAATATCTGGATAAGTTTGAAGTTGAGGAGAACTGTCTAAACATCGTTTCAATAAGATTCCAGTGTAGCATGTAATGATTCCAAAAACAAAGAGAAGCATGAGACTAAACCACCCTCCTTCCTTGAGTGCATATGGAATCGAAAGGATTCCTATGCCACATAGAGCATTTAACGCTGCATTTGAAAGATGATGACGGATCAGAGAAATAGATATTCCGGTAAATGGAAATCTTACTCGATTACAAGAAGTTTAACTCTCTTATTTTCCAAATAAACCAATATTCTGAACTACATTCTATTCCAAATTGGCTTTACAAATCACACAATTTGAAAGTAAGGTAAATTACCATTAAGAACTGACTGAGAATATGAGCATTGTTGAGATGGTGGCAGTTCGCTAACAGACAACCTTGATTCGGAAGTGGCCGATAACTTTATAGGAAGTGTTGAGGTGGGAATATCTTTGTCTAAGCTTGTTGCAGATATAAGGGGTCTACTCAAGGAAGATTCGGTTGCTGATGACTGCTGTCTTTTGCCTGATGAACTCAAGAGGGAGCTGCATCTTAAGAAGCTAACTGAGGGTGGTGTAACACTTGTGAACATGTCCAATGATTTCCTGGGCATTTCAATTTAAAAGGGGAATCATGCTACACTTACATAAGACTTTTATCAGATTTTTTTTTTACAGAATACACGTGTTGGGCAGTGATTGGACAGTTAGAAAAAAGAAATAAAAAATCACCCATACTGGTGCTGCGCTATAATTGTTCTGTGAACATTCTCTGTTCTTAGAAGGGTTACACACCGACACCAAAACCATTCAAGTTACATTAGTGAATTGATGCCCAAACCGGCAAACCGCCAATCCTGCCGCAGAAACCGAACCAACCCAAACCTATTCGGTTTGGATCGGTTGGGTTGTATTATGGGTTTGGTCTTATGCCACGATTAATTATGAAAACAAATATAGGATTTGGTAGATATTTGACGAATTGGCAAGTCAAATCTCGAATTTACTATGAAAATTCTAGAGTTTACTGTGTAAAAAAAACTCATATTTTGCTATGCAAAAGTCGAGTACGTAGGCATGCAATCTCGAGTTTGCTCTGCAAATCTCGAGTTTACAACAAACTCGATATTTGCCTATGAGATTTGCACAACAATCTCGATAGCATCAAATATCGAGTTTGTTGTGCAAATCTCGAGATTCCTCGATTACCTAACTTAAACTCGAGACTTGCACAACAAACTTGATATTTACCCAAAATACCAAACTCCATACTAGTCATCAAAAACAACCAACAATAAAAATCATCAAACGCACTAACCCAAAAAAAATAAAAATCCATTCCAGTTATCCATCAAGCACAAATCAAGCAAATAAAGTGAAATATTACTGTCATCCAAAAATCACACATCAAACCATAAAAGTATAAACAGTACATGTGAGTTGGTTCGGGTTGGATGTTTAACCTGCAACTCTGCCCGACCCAATGCATGGCACTTGTGAGTTGGTTTGGGTCGAGTCAATTGGTTGGTTAGGCCGGTTTTTATTCACAGCCCTCAAGGCAACTGACTTACGTTGTTCATTGTAATTGGCTTTTATAGTATTAAAGAATGAGTGCACTTTTTAAGGCATTGATATTCATCCCCAAGTAATCAGCCAAATAATTAAGCTAAATGGCAAANCACATCAAACCATAAAAGTATAAACAGTACATGTGAGTTGGTTCGGGTTGGATGTTTAACCTGCAACTCTGCCCGACCCAATGCATGGCACTTGTGAGTTGGTTTGGGTCGAGTCAATTGGTTGGTTAGGCCGGTTTTTATTCACAGCCCTCAAGGCAACTGACTTACGTTGTTCATTGTAATTGGCTTTTATAGTATTAAAGAATGAGTGCACTTTTTAAGGCATTGATATTCATCCCCAAGTAATCAGCCAAATAATTAAGCTAAATGGCAAATTTAAACAAGGCAAGAATGATTAACGGAATTATCGAAAACAACCAAAAAAAATAAAAAATTCTTATAAGGAAAGTAGAAATTTGTACCATAATTTTTTTATTTTGCATGTATACGCTCAAGATCATCAATTGAAAAGCAAATTGCCGAAAAAAAAAAATGTAATCAGTGAATACGTCGTGCAATTTCAATCATGCAACGTAACATGTGGTTGATAATTTTTTCAAAAAAACATGAAATTTTGGTACTATATACCTATAGCTTTGAGGCCAAGAAGGAGAAGGACAATCAATGCATGGATTCGAACGATCTCGAGAGGGACTCTCGACATCGGATTCTGTATCGTCCTCGTCGTTTTGATAAGCAATTTCAGCCTCATTTTCTTCATCATCTGTTTCGATTTCAATCCTGCGATCTGGTCCTATGTCTTCTTCCAGCTTCATTCTTGCATTCAACCGTAAATTTCAAATTTTTCTCGTCTAATTTCTTACAAAACTACCGGAGAACACAACACCGCCACCTGAATAGTTGGAAGGGAATTCTTTCGAATATTAGTATGATTGTAGAAATTCGATCATCTTAGTTACCTAAATGGAAACAACATCTAATTATTCCTTACGATAATAGAGTCATAAAAGAACTCAAAGAAGCAAAAATAATTGATTTTGTGATGGAAAAATAAGTAGAATCCCAGTGGTGCCCAAAAATTTACACGTGGACGGGTAGCTTATATATTTTGATGGTTGACAGTTAATCTTGGAGTTTTGTATCGGTTCAAGAAGAGGACTAAAATATGTTTCTATAATAGCTAACACCAATATATTCCCCCTATGTCGTGGCATTAACACTGGACCGAATCAAACATTACAAGCTAATTATACGTGTATGTGTGTGTGTATATATATACACGCACGTAGGAACCCGCATCCGCTACTCGTCAGCGAAGTCCCAACCACTCTGAAGGGGCGAGGGTCCGACCACTGTGAGTGCGCACTAGGTAAACCCCGCTACATGTGCAGTAGCCCACAAACCACACAGAAGACGTAAACTGCACAAGGCAGGTCCGGTGCAACGGGGGCTCGACCGAAGAAGTGTTGGTAGAGGATTCGAACTCGTGACATTTGGTCTCCACATTCACCTGCTCCACCAACTCGACCACCCCAAAGA
>CAIGRK010279107.1:602-14900 GCA_903798315.1 Fraxinus greggii | reverse complement strand
TTTATTAGTGGTCTCAAAAAAACATTTTCTTAATTTCTTTGTACTCTTAAGATACTTCAAAATGGTATTTTATTAGTAAACTCACATGGAAATTTACCTTGTTAAATAAAGTTTATTTTGTTCATCTCATTCAAATAAAATATCGCCTATCAATCCTTAAAATTTAATACGCTAATATTACCATAAAAATAACACAGCCCGTGCATTGCACGAGCAGATGACTAGTAAATTGTAAAAGTGCAAAACACAACACACAACCAAAACACAATTTTTTCTATTGTTATAACTAACAGTTAGAGGGAAGAGTGGGGTGTGGAATGTATTAACGGATCTCCAGTCCTTTAATCTCCTCTAGATTCTCATGCGGACCCAGCACCTGGCCAGCCCCCGTGGCCGCCCATGCTGGTCCGCCGGAACCTTCAGCCGTCTCGCCGTCTGCCGGGAGAAGAAAGATGAAGAAGAGTAGAAGACGCTGTAAATTTTTTCCCCATTTCTTAATGTTTCATTTGTTTAATTGTTTGGCCTTATCTAACTAAGGCTCAATTAATGAGCCCAATCCTGCAATCCATGGTTGAAATATGAAAGTCCATTACCATTAGGTCCATTAGCCACAACAATTACAAAACCAAATCAAATTCATTTTGGTCCGGCAGAGGGAGACGGACGACTGTGAGTCTGTGACGAGGGCGAAACTGCGGTGTGAGGGGGCCCCTGCGTGGCTGTGAGTCTTTGACACCGCCAAGACAAGTGGACGGAGTCAGTGTCACGGAGGACGGTGGTCGGTGGACAGTGGTGCAATAACCAATAGCTGGAGGCTGGTCTGCTGGAGTTTAGTCTCGTCCGCGGTCTCAACCTCTCAGGTCTGCTGGTATGCGTTCTAACTTCTGCCTGCCTGTAGCCTGTAGGTATTACTTATTAGCTCAAAAATCTTGCCCTTCTATTTACCTATTTCTTATTTGCTACTTGCTAGTGGCTAATGCTTGTGCAGTTGTGAGTCTGTGACTTGTGCATTCTGTATTTCCTATTTGGTTGCATTGACTGCATTCTGTATTTCTGTTTTTGAATTAGGAATTGTAATTTTGGGAATTTAAGGTTTTAGAATGGTGCAGATGTTTATAATTTTGAATTGTGATTTGGGAATTTAGGGTTTTAGGAAATTAGGGATAAGTGAGATTATGGTATTGTGAATTATATTTTCGGCTATTATGATCGTTGATTGTCAACGGTCATTGGTCAACGTTCATCAGTCAACGGTCTTCGCTCTAGCTGAACCAAAATGCTGGATTCGCCCTGCATCTTCTTCTCATCTCATCTCTTATACTGTATCTTCAATTAGTTCTTATTTCAGCAATCAATTCAGTTCATTAATAAAATATCAGTTAGATTATTGAATTGCAGCTGAATTCTACTTTTGTGCAAGTAAATTGTGAAGTGTGATAGCTGGTTTTGGTTGGAAGTCTTCCAACAATTACAATTGGTATAAGAGAAGTTACGATTCTGGAGATAGATACTCTAGCTAAAGTAGTAGAAGAACACCTTAAAAAATTGGATTGGGGAGTTGAAGATCTGGGTGAAACTCTTCAAGGGGTGGGTAACAAAGTAGAGACATCAGATCAAACATTCAAAGCCTTGTGTAGCAAACATGACCGTATGGAGTTAATGATAGGGGAGCAGAATTCCAAGCATGAATCACTAGTAGCAGTGATGGCCCAAATGATGGGGCAAAATGGAGAACATCGAGACAAACAGAAAATGAGTTCACCAGTTCAGATTTATAATAGTGAAAGATTGCTCACACCATGTCTGGGATCTACATCGGGAAGTAGTACCAATGGCGGTGATATGAGAGGAGGAGTTAAGTTGCCTAAGATTGACTTCCCTTGTTTTAGTGGAGAGGGGCCTAGAGANATGATGGGGCAAAATGGAGAACATCGAGACAAACAGAAAATGAGTTCACCAGTTCAGATTTATAATAGTGAAAGATTGCTCACACCATGTCTGGGATCTACATCGGGAAGTAGTACCAATGGCGGTGATATGAGAGGAGGAGTTAAGTTGCCTAAGATTGACTTCCCTTGTTTTAGTGGAGAGGGGCCTAGAGAATGGTTGAGGAAAGCTTGAAAATATTTCCAAATACATCAAATCCTTGATAAAGTGAGAATCAGTGTTGCTGAGATGTATTTGAAGGGGAGATCAGATGTGTGGTTTCATGGCTTCATCAGTAGCAACCCCTATGCTGACTGAGATTTATTCTCTATGGAGGTATGCAAGCGATTTGCAGAGGCTACATGCGAAGAAGTCAGGGAAACCTTCAGTAAGATCAGACAAAGAGGACCAGTGGCTGAATATCAGGAACTCTTTAAGGATCTCAAATCTTAGGTTATGTTGTCTCTCCCCTAACTTCCTGAGTTATACTATATCTCAGTATTCACTAGTGGATTGAAGGGAGAAATTAAATACATGGTTAAAATCATTAGACCTACCTCTGTCTCACAAGCATTTGAAGTGGCCCTCATACAAGAAAATACCATTTTAGCCTTGAAGAAATCCTCAAAAATCCCAACCAAACTTTTTTACCAATCTAAATGGCCTAACCTATCCCAAAAACCCACTGAATTTACTCAACAAATACCCCACAACACTGAACCAAGCCAAAAGACCCAAAACCACCCATTAAAATTCAAAAGAATCATCGCCTTTGATATACAGACCAAAAGGAGTTTGGGGTTGTGTTTTAGGTGTGATGAGAAGTACAACCCTGGTCGCATATGTAAAAATAGGATGTTGAATTTTATGTGGTTAAAGAGGATGATGAACTGGATGCTGAGGAGAGGGGAAAATTCATGGAAAGGGGGGGGGAGGACTTCGAAGATGGGGAGATCATGGAGATCTCCATCTATGCCTTGACTGGGAGCTTAATACCTGGGCAAGTGAAGAGCATGAAGGTATCAATTCTCATTGATAGTGGCAGCACAGCTTTTTTAATGAGAAGCTAATTCAGAAACTGAAATGCAAAGTAGAATCCACCAATCCTGTAACAGTAACTGTGGCCAATGGAGATCAGCTGAGTAGTACTGCCATATGTAATCCACTTAATTGGACTATGCAGGGAATGGAATGTCAATTTAAGCTGAGGACGTTGAGGCTAGGTGGGAGTGACATGATGTTGGGAGTAGACTGGTTGAACCAATTCAACCCAGTCATTTTTTATTTCAAACAGAGCAGCATCAAGTTTACCTACAATGGGGAATAGGTAGAATTGAAGAGTGAAAACTTAAATGAGGAGTTTCTAATGATGGAAAGGGGTCAGCTAAATCAATGGTTTCACAGAAAACCTTATGGAATTGTAGCCAAAATCCAGGCTATGAATGAGGATGAGGGGGCACTCTTCCAGGTAATCATTGAGTAATACTCGGAAGTATTTGTAGAACCATGATGGATGGAACCCCCAGGTTTAATGACCATAGAATTTCCCTTAAGGAAAGGGCACAGCCCTTTAAAATAAGGCCCTACAGATGCCCCTATATACAGAAGGCTGAAATGGAAAGAATGGTGAAGGAGATGTTGGAAACTGGGATCATCCAATAGAGTAATAGCCCCTATGCCTCACCTGCACCACTGGTTAAAAAGGACAAAAATGGAGATTTTGCGTGGATTATCGCCAGTTGAACAACCTCACCATTAAGGATAAATATCCAATGCTTATGATTGATGAATTTTATGGGGCTAAGGTGGTTCTCTAAAATTGATTTAAGGGCGGGTATCATCAAATCAGAGTGGCAGAGGCTGATGTGCATAAGACAGCCTTCAAAACCCATCATGGCTTGTATGAATTTAAGGTAATGCCTTTTGGACTCACTAATACGCCAGCCACCTTCCAGTGCTTGATGAATGAAGTCTTTCAGGAACATTTGAGGAATTTCGTATTAGTTTTCTTTGATGACATTTTGGTGTGCATCCAGGATCTGGAATCTCATTGTAAGCATTTAACAATTGTACTGGAAACCTTGAAGAACATAAGCTATTTGCTAAGAGATCCAAATGCTCATTTGGACAAACCAAGGTGAAATACCTAGGTCACATAATTTCAGCAACATGAGTAACAACGGACCCTCTAAAGGTGAGTGCCATGCAGCATTGGCCTAGACCTAGTAGTGTGAAACAATTGAGGGGAATCTTTGGCCTCACGGGATACTACAGAAAGTTTGTGAAAGGATATGTGGTGTTGGCTAAACCCCTAACTAACCTCCTAAAAAGGGATTGCTTCAGTTGGAATGACAATGCTGAAGCAGCATTTCAGAAGTTGAAGGAAGCTGTGTGTAGTACCCCTGTTTTGGCCCTTCCAGATTTTAACCAACCTTTCATTGTGGAGACTGATGCTTACCATGGGGGAATATGAGTAGTCTTGATGCAAGGCAGGAGGCCTATTGCTTATATGTGTAAAGGCATTTGTAATGAAAAGTTGGGAATGTCCATATATGAGAAGGAGCTACTGGCCCTGGTTACTACAGGTGAAAAATGGAGATATTATTTGGAGTGACATCATTTTGTGATTAAAACTGATTATCAGTCCTTAAAGTACTTACTAGAGCAAAGAATCACTATCCCCCGCCAACAAAAATGGCTAACCAAACTACTTGGGCTTAGTTATGAGATACATTATAAGAAGGGAGCTGATAATATTGTGGCTGATGCACTATCAAGGAGAGAGGAGGCCAACTTAGAAGTAGCAACCATATCCCATGATATACCTACCTGGATACAAGAGGTAACAGGAAGCTATAAAGTAGATGAGAAAGCTGAACAACTAATTGAGGCAACTTTGATAAACCCTGGGGAAAATTCTGACTTCGCTTATGAAAATGGACTGCTTAAACATAAAGAAAGTTATATATTGGGTCAGGAAGTCAAATCAGATCCAAGTTGATACAGAATATTCATTCATCTCAAAATGGAGGTCACTTAGGCATCCAAACCAGTGTGTACAGGGCCAAACAACGTTTTTTCTGGCCTGGTATGACTAAGGAGATCAAGAAAGAGGTACTTAGCTGTGACACTTGCCAAAGATGCAAAGGCGAAGATGTTCCTTATCCTGGCCTCTTGTAGCCATTACCTGAGCCACAATATTTTTGGAGCCACATATGCATGGACTTCATTGAAGGGCTACCTTCATCAAAAGGGAAGATTGTGATGCTGGTGGTAGTAGACAGGTTTACCAAGTATGGGCACTTCGTGGCCTTGTCTCATCCATTTTTTGTATTAAGAGTGGCAAGGATTTTTATGGACAATATCTACAAACTTCATGGGATTCCTCAGAGCATAGCGTCAGACAGGGATAAAGTTTTCACTAGTGGATTTTGGCAAGAGTTGTTCAAATTAATGGGCACTAAACTTTACTCAAGTTCTGCTTACCACCCACAAACAAATGGTCACTCTGGAAGGCTCAACTAATGCCCAGAGATGTACCTTAGATGCATGACATTGAACAAACCCAAACAGTGGATTAACTGGTTGTCCTTGGCCGAATGGTGGTACAATACCACCTATCATACATCAATCAAGATGAGCACTTTTGAAACTTTATATATTATTAAACCACCACAGCTGGCTTTAGGACCTTATCAACAAACTAATGTGGCCGTAGGCATCAAATTGACCTGTTACTGAAGGAACATTTGGCTCAGGCTAGAGTAAGAATGAGGTTTTATGCTGATCAAAACTGAATTGAGAGGGAATTTCAAGAAGGAGATTGGATGTATTTGATACTTCAACCTTACAGACAACAACTAGTGATGGCCAGAACCAACCAAAAATTAGTTGTCAGGTACTATGGACCTTATCAGATCATCAGGAGAATTGGACAGGTAGCCTATGAACTCAACCTACCCAATACTTCTAAGATACATCCTATTTTTCCACGTATCCTTGCTAAAGAAAAAAATAGGAGAGCAGGAAGTACCTAGTTTACTGATGCCAGAAGGAGGAGAACATGACAAAGGTTATCAGTAACCACTTTCAGTCTTACAGACTCGTCTCATCAAGAAGGATAACCAGGCAGTCACTCAATGGTTAATTCATTGGAAGGGTACTTTGGAAGATGATGCCACCTAGGAGGACACAACTGCTATTCAAGAGACTTATCCTTACTTTCAACCTTGGGGAAGAGGTCAATTTGAGGGGGAGGAATGTAATGAAGAGGAGCAAAGATCAAATAGCATTAGAGATTGGGGAGGGAAGAAAAGCAGAAATCCACTGACTTACCAGAAATTCAAATGAAGAGACGACATAGTTTCATCAAACAGAGGACAACCCCATTTCATTTCTCTTGAATTGTAAAAGTGCAAAACACAACACGCAACCAAAACACATTTTTTTCTATTGTTAGAACTAACGGTTGGAGGGAAGAGTGAGGTGCGGAATGTATTGACGGATCTCCAGTCCTTTCTTCTCTTCTAGATTCTCATCTAGTTTTCATCTCATCTCTTATATTGTATCTTCAATTAGTTCTTATTTCAGCAATCAATTCAGTTCATTAATAAAATATAAGTTGGATTATTGAATTCTAGCTGAATTCTACTTTTGTCAAGTAAATTGTGAAGTGTGATAGCTGGTTTTGGTTGGAAGTCTTACAACCATTACAATGTACGATTTGCTCTTGGAGTATCGCCTTATAAATCGACAGTATAGAGTTAAAGAGAAAAGAAGAAAAAGCCAAGTCAGCTGCTACAGTTAGAAGTTAGTTAAAGTTAGTTGGAAGAGTTAAGTTAATTTAGTTCAAGATAGTTAGAGATGTTAGTTAATTTCTGTTATTTTTGTTATTCAATCAGTTGAGCTTCTTCTGTATAAATAGAGCTCGAGTCCTTGTAAATAAATCAACGAGTTGAGTTTAAATTCAATAGAATCCATTTTTCAGTTCTTCAATTCTTTCTCAATTTTCTTTCTTTTGTTCTCAACATGGTATCAGAGCTATAATACCATACTTGCTTCCGCGCCTTTTTCTTTTCATTTTTTTGAATCTGCATTGTGATCTGCTCGAGAATTGCAATCTGCTCGAAGTTTTATCTGTAGTCTTAAAGCCCTATCAATTTCTCTATTCTTCTTGATAAAATGACAGAAGCAAATAATCTCAATCCCTCAGATGATTCATCTAGCCCACACTATCTCCATCCCAGAGATAATCCGGGTTCTCTTTTGGTCTCTGAAATATTTGTAGGAGACAACTACATTGCCTGGAGCCCCTCAATCACCATTGCTCTGACTGTGAAGAATATGGTGGCCTTTATTGATGGTTCGATGTCTGCTCCTCCTGTTGTTCAGAGCATCCTTCATATTGCTTGGCTTTGTGCAAATAATTTGGTACTCTCTTGGCTTATGAATTCTATATCTAAAGACATTAGAAATAGTTTACTCTATGTTGCATCTGCTATGGATCTTTGGAATGAATTGAAAACAAGATATTTGAGAAGTGATGGCCCAAGGGTTTTTCATCTTGAAAAATCCCTAAGTTCTATAAATCAGGGTTCATTATCAATCACAGAATTTTTAGTGCTTTTAAGACTCTTTGGGATGAATATGTAAGCTATAGGCCTTTTCCAACTTGCATATGTGGCAAAATGGCTTCTTGCACATGTGATCTGTTCAATTTCCTACTACTTCGACAGCAATCAGATTATGTGTTGAAGTTCCTTATAGGCCTTAATGATTCATATGCGTCTGTGAGGAGTCAGCTATTGCTTGCTGTGCCATTGCCTAGCATGGCTAAAGTCTTTACATTATTGCTTCAAGGAGAAATTTAGAGGCAATTAACAAATTCTGCAAATAATGAATCTCATGCTTTATTAGCAAAACAGCACACTCAGCCTAATCAGTTTAATCAGTTCAAGTTATCCAAAGACAAGTCAAAGAAATCCTTGCTTTATTGTACTCACTTTGGCTACAATGGCCATACAATTGATAATTGCTTTCGGTTACATGGTTAACCCACTGGATGGACTGGACCGAAGGGAAAAAGGAATCCTCCATCTGCACACGCAACCATTTCAACTGAAGAAGTTTGCATTCAAGGAAGTAATGAGAATCAAAGGTTCAATTTAACTGCTGAAGAGTTTAATAAACTCATAGAACTTGCCAATTCAAGTTCCAGCAACCACTTCTCATTTCTCCGGTAAACCTTTTAATCAATGTAATTCTGCCTCTGCTATAGGCCTTTTCCAACTTGCACATGTGGCAAAATGGCTTCTTGCACATGTGATCTGTTCAATTTCCTACTACTTCGACAGCAATCAGATTATGTGTCGAAGTTTCTTATAGGCCTTAATGATTCATATGCATCTGTGAGGAGTCAGTTATTGCTTGCTGTGCCATTTCCTAGCATGGCTAAAGTCTTTTCATTGTTGCTTCAAGAAGAAATTCTGAGGCAATTAACAAATTCTGCAAATAATGAATCTCATGCTTTATTAGCAAAACAACACATTCAGCCTAATCAGTTCAGGTTTTCCAAAGACAAGTTCCTTGCTTCATTGCACTAACTGTGGCTACAATGGCCATACAATTAATAAATGCTTTCAGTTACATGGTTATCCCCCTGGATGGACTGGACCAAAGGGAAAAATAAATCCTCTATCTGCACACGCAGCCATTTCAACTGAAGAATTTTGCATTCAAGGAAGTAATGAGAATCAAAGGTTCAGTTTAACTACTGAAGAGTTTAATAAACTCATAGCACTTGCCAATTCAAGTTCCACTCCAAACAATGGTATAACAAGAGCAGCAGCAAACGTAGCAATATCAATATCAAATTCCATTAACCTTCCAAGGGGGCAAACTGTTCCAGCAATGTATACTGGGAACAGTAAGTCTCTCCAGCACACTACATTTAAATAATGTCTTATGTGTTCCTAGCTTTTCTTTCAACCTATTGTCTGTTTCAAAATTAACCAAAGAATCTAATCTTTGTCTATCTTTTTTTGGATCTTGTTGCCTTTTACAGGACCAATCAATGAAGATGATGATTGGGGATTGCATTTGAGAAACGAGGACTTTATCACATCTCTCAAGCTCCTTCCAAAGTTGCTTCCTGTCAGCAACATCAATCTACTTATTCTTGCCATCAATATCAATCTGCCTCTGCACCAGTCCTTGCTTCAGCCACTTCTCAAAACCTTTGGCACTACAGATTAGGTCATGTCTCAAATTTTAGAATGCCTTTCCTTAGAAAAATAGACAATTCAGTAACATTTGATTGTACAAATGTCTATGAAATTTTCCCTCTAGCAAAGTAAAAAAGGCTCTATTTTCCTGTATCACAAAGTGTTAATAAAGAGTTTGATTTGATTCATTGTGACATATGGGGTCCCTTTTCCACAATATCATATTCTGGTTTCAGATTCTTTCTTACCATAGTAGATGATTTTATAAAATGCACTTGGGGTATATATGCTCAAAAATAAATCTGAGGTGTCTTTCTTGCTGCAAAACTTTTGTAAAATGGTAACCACTCAGTTTAACACTCATGTTAACCATAAGAACAGATACTGGTTCAGAATTTACTCTTGCAAAGTTTTACACTGAAAATGGAATTTTAACCCCACAACAAAATGGGGTTGTTGAGAGATAAACACAGCCAGAAGCCTGATGTTTCAAGCAAACTTACCTTTAACCTTTTGGACTGATTGTGCGCTAACTACAGCACATATCATAAATCGAATTTCAACCCCTCTTCTTAGAAACAAAACACCCTTTGAGATGTTATTTCACAAACCACCTAATCTTTCTCATTTAAAGGTCTTTGGATGCTTATGCTTTGCATCTACCATCACTACTCACGGACAAAAGTTTGATCCTAGAGAAACTAAGTGTCTATTTTTAGGATATCCATCTGATGTCAAAGGTTACAAACTCATGGAGCTAAGCACAAACAAGATCATCATTTCTAGAAATGTTGTCTTCCATGAAACCAACTTTCCATTCAAGCAGCTTTCTTTTCATTTTGAAAAAACAGATTTTCTATTTCCTCCTACAGAATTTCCACATGAAGTCTCACTCTCAAATAATCCTATATCTTCTGATCAAAGTGCTCCTTTACAAGAACCATCAGCTTCCTCACAAATCGACAGCCACCATCATATTGATACTGCAAATACTGATGCTGCAAATTCCATTCCTATTGATTCAGCAGATCCAATCACCATTGATTCTCACATCAGAAAATCGACAAGACCTAAACAACAACCAAAGTTTCTGCAGAATTATTATTGTAGCAATGTCTCCTTGTTTCCTTATGCAAACAACTCATCTGCTTCCATTGATTGCTCTTCTAAATCAGGTAACCTCTACCCTATATCTACTTTTCTCTATGTCAATAGACTTTCAGCACCTCACATAGCCTTGTTAGCTTCCATTTCTCTTACAAAAGAACCCAAAACATATAAACATGCTGCAAAAATACATGAATGGCAAGTTGCTATGAGGAATGAAATAAATGCTTTAGAGTTAAACAAAACCTGGGAACTTGTTACTCTTCCTAAAGATAAGCAGCCTATAGGTTGCAAATGGGTCTTTCGAGTAAAGTACAAGGCTAATGGAACTATAAAAAGACACAAAGCAAGGTTGGTGGCTAAAGGTTACACCCAACAAGAAGGATTGGAATTTTTTTGATATTTTTTCTGCAGTGGCAAAAATAACTTCAATTCGGTTATTGCTGGCTATGGCTGCTATCAGGGGCTGGCATATCCACCAATTAGATGTAAATAATGCATTTTTACATGGTGAATTGCATGAAGAAGTTTATATGGAAGTGCCACCTGGTTTGGAAGTTAAACAACCAAATATGGTTTGCAAACTGCTAAGAAGTCTCTATGGTTTGAAGCAGGCCTCTCGATAGTGGTTTGCGAAACTTTCCCAAGCTCTTCTTGATTATGGATTCGCTCAAGGCAATTCTGATGCTCACTTTTCATTAAGAAAACTAACACTTCTTTCATAGCACTACTAGTATATGTAGATGATGTTTTACTAGTTAGTGATAATCTGAATGAAATACAGCAACTCAAGACCTTTTACATGATATGTTTACAATCAAAGACTTGGAACTGCTGAAGTATTTCTTAGGATTGGAAGTGGCCAGATCAAAATCTAGAATTTCAATTTACCAAAGAAAGTATGCTTTGGACATACTTGAGGATACATGTCTTATGGGTTCTAAACCAGTTGCATTCCCTATGGAATCTCACCTTAAACTCAGTGCAGAAGATTCAGATCTATATGAGGATGCCTCAGGTTACAGAAGGTTGATTGGCAGATTATTGTATTTGACAATTATGAGGCCTGACTTGGCTTATTCTATTCAGGTTCTTAGCCACAGTTTCTTGCTAAACCTGCAATGGCTCATCATCAAGCTGCAATACGTGTGGTTAGATACTTAAAGGCAACATTATGTCTGGGATTATTCTTCTCCTCCTCCTTAGACTTACAGTTGAAGGCTTGTACTGATAGTGATTGGGCAGGCTGCTTAGACACCAGGAGAAGTGCTACAGGTTATGCAATTTTTCTAGGAGACTCGTTAATCTCATGGAAATCAAAGAAACAAGCCACAGTTAGCCGCTCATCTGTAGAAGCAGAATATAGAGCTCTTACAGCCACCACATGTGAAGTCCAATGGTTACTCTATGCTCTTCACGATCTTAATGTTGATCATTCTCAGCCCACTTTGCTCTACACTGAGAGCAAGTCCGCTTTATCCATTGCAACCAATCCAGTACATCATGAAAGGACCAAACATATTCAAATAGATTGCCACCTTGTTAGAGAAAAACTGCAGCAAAATGTAATCAAGCTCTTTTACATTTCCTCAAAGTTACGACTGGCAGACATATTTACGAAACCTCTGGGATCACTGCCTTTCCATCACAATTTGCGCAAGATGAGCATTATAAATATACATGCTCCTCTTGAGGGAGGGT
Source organism: Fraxinus greggii (assembly GCA_903798315.1). Taxonomy (NCBI): domain Eukaryota; kingdom Viridiplantae; phylum Streptophyta; class Magnoliopsida; order Lamiales; family Oleaceae; genus Fraxinus; species Fraxinus greggii. Next base: position 2,943 of record CAIGRK010279107.1, on the reverse strand, counting down.
CTTGGAGTATCACCTCACGAATCGACAGTATGGAGTTAAAGAGAAAGGAAGAAAAAGCCAAGTCAGCTGCTACAGTTAGAAGTTAGTTGGAAGAGTTAGTTAATTTAGTTCAAGATAGTTAGAGATGTTAGTTAATTTCTGTTATTTTTTTTATTCAATCAGCTGAGCTTCTTCTGTATAAATAGATCTCGAGTTCTTGTAAATCAATCAACGAGTTGAGTTTTAATTCAATAGAATCCATTTTTCAGTTCTTCAATTCTTTCTCAGTTTTCTTTCTTTTGTTCTCAACATTTGCTGCGGCGGTTCAAAGTGGGATGATCGATGGTTCATTGTTGGACGAGACTCCGGGGAGGGCGGAGAATCTTCCGGCGTGGAGGAGAACAATGGGTTCTGGAAGCAGCATAGCGTCGAGTATTGGATGATGGTGTCCCTGTTGTACATCGGGGATGCGGATGGTGATTCCAGGTCGAACCGAGAGGCTGTTCGGGTTATGAATTCGACCCGCAGTTTATGATGCTAGTTTTTGAAAGGTGTTGGACTGGAAAACATTTTGGCTTTAGTCGAATAAAGGCATAAATTAGCCAGATTTACAGTTTGATGTTAATACTATGAAACATAGATGTCTATTTATGATTTCTTGGGGTTATCGCTTCATAATGAATTAGCCAAGTTATAGGGTTAGTCTCGAGTGAATTGAGACGTTATTGGACCCATTTCTTTGCTTCAGGATCGTGTAATCAGAAGTTATTTGTTTGCATGTTTGTGTAGGCTTATAAAGGTGCTTAACATACGCTCGGTGAATAGGCATTAGGTACGAAGTAAGAGGTTCTTCAATTCTACTTGTTATGATGTAGAAATATAAAGAGAGGGAGAGAGAAAAAAAAAAAAGGAGATAAGAAGCTGGATAATTGAGAGAGAAGTCTAGAGAAAGATTTTAGGCCATGTTATGGATTCTTCTCATCTTATAAAAGTCAATAATAACGGCTGATTTTTCAATTTTAATCCGATTTTAATCCCTACCGAACACGCCCTAATCAGTGTCTCAATTATTTGTTAATTGTTGCCTTTTTTATATCGTAAGTGTACGATATTGTAATAAACAGTATAGTGGACTTTTGAATCCGAATATCGTTCTCACGAAGAATATACGTTAGGACTTAATCTAATTTTTCTAATTCCTATTTGACAATTGCAAGTAAATAATTATGATGATTGTGATTATTTTTTCTAACTACTTTTAACTAATTGAAAATACAAGAAGATTGCACACAACGAGTGCAATCTTTTGTTATTTTAGTGGCAAAGTTATCTTTATGGATTTGGAATCTATTAAATAAGACACTTGCTGTGAAAAGTGAAGGTAGATTGCTTAAAAGTTCAAAACTTGTAGACCTTGAGGCCCTGTTTGATAGAGCTAATTTTTTCATTTTTCAACTTTTGTAGTGTTTGATAGACAAAATTTTTCCGGAAAAATATTTTCCAACTTTTCAAATTTTCCACATTTTTGAGGAAAATAAATTCTTGATACTTTGGTAGGTAAATATTTTTCAGGTTTTTTTGGCAATTAGAAAAAATTCTAGACACAATGGTAAAAAAAATTTCACTTTTATTGACAATTTTCATGCAAAACAAAGTCAAACGAATGGTATTCGGTATGATTATTTTTTTTTCAATTTTTTTTGGTAATAGGAACAAATTTTAGACCCAATGGTAGAAAATATTATCACTTTAATGGACAATTTTCATAAAAATGAAGCCAAACAGACACCAAACTTTCAACATTTTTCATGAAAAATTATACCAATCAAACACAATTAATTACAATTTCCAGTAAAACAATTTCTAGGCAAATTAATTCCCTAAAAAACATTTTCTTTTCACCAATTTTCCACCCTTGCTATCAAACGGACCCTAAGTGTAAAATATGCTAAACATATGGAACTGTGAATGTAATTTTGATAGTTTTATTTATATACATTTTTACAAAAAAAAAATTAAAAAAAAAATAAATAGCTCCTCTCCTCAACAGTTGAATTTTATAATGATTTGGGGTGCCACGTGTCACTAATCACATGGGTTAGAAACAATGGCTCAGGCAATTGAGCAAACATTGTTTATAATATAATATGATTTGGTTGGGTTCTGGGAACCCTTCGCCCATGTGGTATAGACTACTTGTCTCCCTTCACGGACAAAAATTTTAGCAATTTTTATGCTTCATCAAAATGTCCATTGTACCCTCCTTTGTAATCCATCGGATAATGCATTTGGTGGCTCCCATGGGAGGATCTAGGAGTGGGCTCAAACTCCACACCCCCCACCCCAAAAAAAAAAAAAAAAA
>CAIGRK010279105.1:0-10750 GCA_903798315.1 Fraxinus greggii | reverse complement strand
CTGCATGCTTGGAAAAGTTGCTGCTGCTGGTGCCATGATATCGTATGTCATCAAATTCAAGCTTATTTGGTTAATTCGAAACTTGTTGCATGGCAATAAAATGCACATTACTTTAACTATTAAGAAAGATTTTTGCATTAAAAATTTCCAATTTGATATAAAACTGTGATCAGGAAATCGGTCAGTTCAAAATTTTCCAATTTGATATAAAATTGTGATCAGGAAATTGGTCAGTTCACTTCAAACTAAGTTATTTAGTTTGATCTAATGATATTTCTTTTGCCAAACTTCCAGAATCCTATCTGGGCATTGGATGCTTTAGTGATTGAAGTGAATTATGTTCTATTAATTATGAAGATTTTTCCTTTTGGAAATAGTTGAGTTTGTACATTCTCTCATTTCCTTGTCCAAATGGGCTGGATTAACAAAACACGCTCCTATTGAACTAGCTATAATTATATATATCTTTGGTCTGACAAAGAAGTTTTATGGAATATATTCTGTTTTCCTGGTTATCTTTCTCTTTTTAATAGTTGTAGACATTATTCTAAATTCGTTATGTTTTGTTCTTAACAGCCAAAGATTGCGGCCTACAATTCATGAGATAATTATTACCAAGATCAAAGCTCAGGCAGATCGCGTTAATGGTTCTAGGCCTGGCATCGGCCAAGCTGCCTCGACTATGCTTACAGGTCTCCACTATCTAAAAGGGCAACTAGAGAGTCACCGATTGCCTAAGCAAAAGCGTCAGAATGGGATAACATTGGCTGGAACTTTATTAGCAGTCAGCCCGGTCTCCCCAGTAATGTCTCCTGCTGGAACAGCACAAACTGCAGCAAAAGAACTCCTTGATTCAATTTTGGAAACTGTTGTTCGGATATTCGGTTAGATATTATGATTATGTTATGGAAGTTCATGTATTTTTTATACATGTCTTTACAATATCGTGACGTCTTTAACTGTAATGATTTTTCAGAAAACCATATTATTGTTGGAGAACTTCTTGAATTGAAGTCTTCGCAACTAGTTGACTTGAACACACCAAAAGTAGTGGCTGCAGATATTAATTGGAATCCTGATTCTGATGCATCTAATGATACTGGCGGCTACACACTTGGATTTTCCTTAACTGTGTTGCAGGTAGGTCTTTTTCTGTTTGCCATTTCCTTTTCAACGCAGAAAAACAGTTCCTTAATCACATGTTTCGTTATGATGGTAGTGTGCATGTAAAGACATGTTATTGTAATTTTATTCCTCTATATACATGATAGAGTGAGTGTCAACAACTCATATGCGAGATCTTACGAGCAACTCCTGAAGCTGCATCTGCAGATGCCGCTGTACAAACTGCTAGACTTGCAAGCAAAGCTCCCTCAAAGGACAAGAGGCAAGTAAATTAAGACCCTATTGCTGTGTCTTAAATTTTCCTGTATCTTCCTACTTTTTCTATTTTTTGAAGTTTCCCATTTTTTCTTCTCTTCTTTTATTTGTACAGTTACATTTTTTCTTCCCCTGTTTTCACGTACATTAGTTATTTATTACCATTGTTGATGTCAAAGTTCGGAAACTATCCAAATATGCTTGAATCTCCTTATTATGCTTTGTGATCTTGTATTAATGACGGAACGATAAAACAATTCATCTGTTAGACAGCACTAATCTTATCATCAAAGGCTCTCCAATGCTATAGTCAGTCAAGGAAATAGATGGAGAGAAAATGGAGATCGCTGTGTATGAATTGCTAGGTCACTATCACTTGCAGTCTATAAGCAGAATATTGGTTATGTTATCAGATTATAATACCTGCTTCCATGGGATGGAGGGTGCGGAGGTTTATACACTTGAACATTAGTTTGATAGGATGTGGACATCCATATTTTGAAACTGGGATTTGTGGTTTCTGTTGATATGGGAGTCTTCAATATGCTTTAATAGTTCCCCAACTTCTAGATAGATGTCCAAAGAGATTCCTATTTTAGCTAGGTTTGGATTTCATCCCCAACAATTATTATTATTATCATCGTGATTTTTTTTGGAGGGTGGAAGGGTGGTTTTTCTCGTATTCCTGCTTGTAATTCAATTGCTTTTTTCTTGCATCCTTTTATTGAGACATTGTTCCTTGAGCTTTTTCCATATACGAAATCAGGTTCCATGACATGTTAACTAAATAGGACTGTAGACATGATATTTTCAGTCAACTGAACGTGCAATGCTGAACTAATGGTGTTAAAAAACTGCATTTGACAGAAAATGACAATTTGATTATGAACTCAGTATCAAGCTTGTAGTAGTAGGATGCCCAATTCTTTGGTTGATTTTTATAGCTTCCCTATTTGTTTCGAGTGTCTGTGGATTGTCGTGGGAGGTTTTTGGGTGGGGGTGGGGGTGAGATTCACCTTGTTCCCTTTTTTCATGGTTGCGGGGGTGGAAAGCATTTCTCAGTTTGAATATTAATCTTTCCCTGCATCATTGTAAACTATGTTTTTGGTATGTTGCAAATTGCAAATTTAGTTTCTTTATTAATCAATAATTACTTGTCGATATTTATGACTTACAGGTCAGAAGATCGTCTTACCTTTGCATTTCGCTTCACAGATGCTACTATACCGATTCCTAATCAGGGTATGGGACGAATGTACCGATGCCCTTTTTTATAGTTGTTTTGATTGCTTTGATACCATAGATTGCCCTATTAATGTATTTTTCTGAGTTACCAAAAGGATACATTGATGGCTTCAGTTTTTTGGTGGTTCAGCAATTATATATGCGTGATTTCTCTATTAATAGCTTATAGAAGAAAGAGATTATTATTACACGTTTTTCCATGAAAAAAGGAACTTATTTATAATACAGGTGAGATCACTTGACAGCATATGTAATGTTACGGAAAACATACAATTTATTTATTTATTTATTTTGGTACAAATGGTAAAAGTACAATAGTGCAGTAAGATGTGAGCATATGTTCTTAAACAACCTGGTCAGCTATGAATGTGTATTTTTTTTTTTGTCTGTTTGGTTTAATGTGATAGTTTATAACAAATAAAAAGGAAAGTGATGTAGGTGAGTAAAATAAAACCCCATTGTTTTCGCATAATAACATATGAAAGTCCTGTTTGTTTAAGTATCTGGAAACTGGATGGTGAAGAATCAGCTTGATGTGAGAAACCAGAGTGGCTTGGCAAGGTCCACTAACGAACCTATTTTCCTAGTTTTGGTTCTTTTGTTGTGGTTTTTTTTTTTTGCCTTGAAAATACTTAGTCTTGGAGAAGAGGTTAAAAAAAGTCGAATAATAATTCTTTTCAACAATATGGAAATAGTTCAGTACATGCTGGTCAATTTATTATCAAAAAAAAAAAAAAATCTTATTTAATTCATGAAAAATGTGAATATGGCACATCCTGGATTAGTTGAAGGCCATTTGGCTATAATCTTGAGTCCTTTCTGTGTATTATAGCGTCCCTATTATATTTTAGTTTTGAGACTGAGCTTCTTTAATATGAGCTTGCAATGGTGCTTATTAATTCAAAGCATCGCCATTATACATTTTCCTGCAAAATAAACTTTTCCTTAGGCGTGATTGATCTAGTCTAATGCAAAAAGTTCTGTGTATACGGTACCAGAAGTTGGAATAAATATCGTGATAATTGTATTCGTTGTTCAACTGTGCTCATGAAGTGCTTCTCTCCTGAAGTTACAATTGTGGAAAAAGGAATAAAAAAAAGTGAAATCAGCTGTTATTTCAGAATATTTAATAATCAGAGAAGCTGCAAATTGCATCAGGATATCCCTGTTTAAACTTTTCTTTTCTTGGTATAAAACTGATGTGCTCCAGTAATTTATTAAATCTGTTCAGGGGCTGACCTAATCCGCCAAGGATGGAGTAGAAGGGGACCAAATGTACTCCAAGAAGGTTATGGGACTGCAGCAGTGTTACCTGAACAAGGCATATATTTAGCTGCATCTGTGTACAGGCCTGTTGTTCAGGTATGGACTAGAGGATGGAAAGAGATGGTCTTTCCTGGTATGTTTTTATCTACAGAAAGACATTTTCTAATTGTCCCATTTTTCCCTCTCTGCATCTGCAGTTTACAGATAAAATTGCATCAATGCTTCCTGAAAAGTTTTGTCAACTTGGGTGAGTACATCACACACCTTTCTTACTCTTGACTATGCACATTTTTATCATTTTGTGCAAATATTGCAGTAATCAAGTAAATATGTTGATGTTACAAGTTATTTTTATCTCTTAAAGATCTGTGCATATCATATATAATACAGATGAAATTTTACTTTTTGAGGTATTAGGAATGAAATGTTTTTATGTTTTACCTGTTCAAGTTTTTCTTCATCTAAATTTTGTTATTGTTGTGACTAGTTTGACTTTTCACAGACAACTCGAACCAGAGAAATGCTTAGCAGCATTGCTGCAACATAAACTTGCATATCAGAATTAATGTAGTTACGTCATGCTGATTATAAGTTATTTTTGTAGAACATTTGATTGAGATAAGATTATAGGATTTACAAAGGGAAGATCGGGTCAATCTTTATCAGAATAATCAGATTTCTTGAAATTGTAAGGCCTGCAAGATTTTATCTAAATGGAAATGATAATGATTCTAGATTGTTGACTTGTTTCGGGTTGAAATTATGAACGAATTAGGGGCCTAATTTGTTTCTTTGAGTGGCATCAGAAATATAAAATGTCTTTCGAGAAAAAAGAGACAAGGATATGATTTTTGCATCACCTGCTCAAGGGCTTGGAGAAAATGCACGTGTTTATCATCATCCCGTACGTTTTGTAGACTGCTTGTTTTACGACTTGATCCGCATCAAGTCTTCTTTGTAGGTTTTAAATTTTGCTTCCAGGATAATTCAGATGTTCTAGAGTTGAACTCGTACCTGATTGAGAATGTGACCTATTTCTGTGAAAACCTGCAAGACACCATAATTATTGAAAGAGATAGGGCATTCTTATTCAAAATCAGTATGAGTGTTACAACAATTACAGTAGTTGCGTGCTTTATGAAATAGGACAGAATAATTTAGAAATGAAACCCTATTAAATGATTTGAGCGGAATTGAAATTGTTATTATTTTTTTTTCCCCCTTTTCAATTTTGGAGTTAAGATGGTGAATAATAAGACAAGAATATAAAAACTGAAATTACAAAATTTTGAGATGGCAGAAGTAACACATGTAGGATATTAACTGAGAAAATTGTATAATGAGTTTACGAGGTGATAATAACTTTGTTACAAATAGTGGCGTCACTAGGAAAGTCAAAAGTTTCAGAAAAATATAAGAGCTTGTAGTTCAACCAAACAAGGTCTTTCATGGAATGAATGAACAGAATAAGAGAAACGATGAAAGTTGAAGTAATTGTCTCAATACTGAAACGTTCATCCTTCTAGGTGTTGAAAATAAAATGATCTTTATATTGCTCTTGGTGTCTGGATCTGGGATTGGGGAAAATATAGTCAGCTGCTTTTGCATTCTGTTTTACCTTGAAACTTGTTTTCGCCACTAAATTCTCTCTCCTTTTTTATTTTCGTATTATGAGATTTGATTTCACTGCTTCATTGATCAAATCCAACCAAAACTTGGGGGTGTGGCTGATCTTAATTCATTTCCTTTAATTGAGTTTCATGACTTTCATTTGTTTATTTCTGTTTCACTTAATTTTGCAGGAATGATGGATTGCTAACATTTGTGGAGAACTTTGTGAAGGATCACTTTTTACCTACAATGTTCGTAGATTACCGGAAAGGCGTTCAACAAGCTATATCAAGCAAGTCCTGTATCTTTTTAGCTAGTTGATATTGCATCCTTGTGTTTCATTCTTTTCTTTAGACTATTTTTATGATTTCACTGCACATTTGATGTTGCAAGTTTGAGTGCAATTCTTCACTAGACCTTGCTACTATAAATTCATAATTGTGTCGTCTTCCTGGAAGCTTCATGATGATATATAATGGATTCTCCAGTTTTTATGGTACACTGGTGTCCAGATATGATATCAGCACTTGTTTCAAACCTGTAGAACCGCCTCCGATAAGTGTAAATATTGGCTTGTCCTGCCGGTAGCTACTTAGTTTACATGGATTTTTCAGTTTTCTCCAGGTGGCAATAATTTTGAAAACTTCAATATGACCCAACTTAAGAATAGATGTGCTATAGTTCATTGAAGGGCAATGATGCTTGCATGAGGGTTCTCTTTCTGAAGGGATAAGAGATTAAAACCGGTTTTGTGTAACTTCAGAAGTTGAAAGGAAGGGATAGAAGTTGAAAGGAAGGGATAGATCAACTCGATTTATATGACAAACAAAGATTTCAAGTCATAAGGACTAGATTTGTGACAGAAAGTATGGGAATTATAAAAACGTAAGCATGCGCAATGAAAAGATACATGCTGAAGCACCATTCAATTTATTTATCCTTCTTAAATAAAAGGGAATTTTGTGTAGCCTTCTTATTGAGATCATGGTGAAGATGTTAAAAGTCATCTGGAGACTGCAGGAAGTTTCTCAAAAAATTGGTGTATATATTTCAATGTGAATAGTGATGCAAGAGTAGGACTTAATATGCCTTTCTTGTATGCTACATGAGTTTTGAATTATTGTGTACGTTGCATGAAACAACCGTGACCATGATAAGCAATGGGTACAAGACACAGAACAGGAGCACGTGTGAATTAACTGGTTGAAATTTACCCAAAATGCATGATTGAAAAAAACTTAATTGAATTTTGGCAAAAGAGAGTGATAGTTAAATAATTAGCAAATAGAACAATAAATCCTATCTGATCATCTATCAGGATTTTAGGATTTTTTTTATAGCTTCTAAATCTTTTTTTCTCGTTCACCTTGTGACTCCCTAAGATAATTCGATTTCTCTGCCCAGACTATTACTGTGTTCTGGGCAAATGCAAATGTTCGTGCCCAATTTTTTCTTTTTAATTTATTTTCTGAAACTATTTTGCCATGTCCCTCTGACAGATGTTCGAACATCTGTTTTGTAAGTTATAGATGATTGTGTCAAAATAGAGAATGCAAAGCTGATGCCTCTTCTCCATCCTTTCGCTATTCATATAAAATGTTAGATTTTTTAAAGTGACATCTTTCAAATTTAAGTCTGCTCTAGAGTATTTATGTAATGTTCCTAATGCACCATCAATGCATTACAAATAAATTAGGGCACTTTTTTGCTTGTCTGGACATGTCCATTGACATTCCTTCCGGTTTTTACTTTCCAGTGTAAGTAGAAAGCATCAATTTCATGTTCGCTGGTTTTTGTACACAAGAACAACGTGACACCTGTTATTCAGGATGCGTACTTAATTTCTTAGATGCCATCTAGAGTGAGATATGGAATTTAAAGGGGCATCATTTTGCCAATTTATATTATGAGAATGACTGCAGTTCACCTGAATTGTTGTCTGGATAAACATTTAATTGTGTAAAGGCGAAGAGGAATTGTATGCTTGGTTGAATAATTCTCTGTAAGAGATTAGTATTGGAGATTGATAATCATGAAGAACTGCCCTCTTTACATGATGTAACTGATGTATCTTAACAATTTCTGATTTTGTTTTCTGTTTAAAATTGTGAATAGGTCCAGCCGCCTTTCGCCCACGAGCATACGCAGCTGCTTCTTATACTCCATTAATTGAGAAGGGACGGCCAGTTTTACAAGGATTATTGGCAATAGATTTGTTAGCAAAAGAGGTATTCTTGATTTCAGATCCTAGACATTTTTGGTTTTCATGATCATAGGAAGAGTATAAAGGTTTTTCATTTCTAACTAGTCTTTTTCAAACTAAACTCCCTTTCACCTAGGTACTTGGATGGGCTCAAGCAATGCCTAAATTTGCTGGTGATCTCATCAACTATGTGCAAACTTTTCTGGAAAGAACATACGAAAGATGCCGAACATCATACATGGAGGCAAGGATGCTTCCTTTATTCATTCATTTTTTTATATTTGAACCATACTTCACATATTTGATTAAGCCTTCCATTTTCGTTTGCCTTACAAGCAAAAAGCATGTGTGTTATGCTCTCTTTCCTTCTTTTCAGTCTGCCTCCTTGCATAATTTTTGTGGGATAGAACTTATGGCCATCGGGTTCTGGGTCCTACTTTACTAATAAATGTTCAGCTCCTTGTTTTTCTTGGGAAATGAATTTGAAGAAAAGCTGGGAAAATCAAAATATAGCTTCTCAGGCTGATTAAGAGGATATTCTCCAAGACATAATGCTAGGTGGACTATATTTATCTGTATTAAACTAGGTCCATGTTCTAAACATTAACATATTACGGGAATATAAAAATGTTCTTTTAAAAGTTTCTGGGATAAGCAAATGTATGGACATGTAGATAATCACAGTTTTTTTAGAAGTGTCTGTGTTCTTCTATTGTGACGTTCTGATACTTTCTTCAATTACTCATTATTTTGCTATTCTTTTCCTTCTGATCTATTAGTTTGTTTCTGCTCGATATATCAGGCTGTCCTTGAGAAGCAAAGCTATATGCTCATTGGAAGACACGATGTTGAAAATCTGATGCGACTTGATCCAGCCAGTGCATGTTTCCAGAATTCACTTGACCAGGGCATTCCAGAAACAAATGCTTCCGATGCCGTGATGACTGAGGTTGAAATGGAATTAAGTGATATATTACTGAATTTAAGGCCAATTAAGCAGGTACCACACTCTTGGAAGCTATTATCTATTCTTACCTCTTTGTACCCTTTATTGCCTTGGGAGAAGGCTACTAGAAATTATTGTATCTAAAGTGAAATATGTCAAGTTCAGTTCAAATAGCGGACAGAGTACATGGTCTTATCATATACTACTGCTATATAAATTCTGTTCTCTTTTGCCTGAAAACTTCTTTTTTCAGGAGAGCTTGATTCGTGATGATAACAAACTTATTTTATTGGCATCCTTGAGCGATTCTTTGGAGTATGTTGCAGAGTCAATAGAAAGGCAAGTTCTTCCATCTTGCACTAGTAAGCTTCAGTTACTGTTTTCTTTTGTGAAGCTTGACTAACTGAAAAATGAATCTATAAATGGTTTTTCAGTATCCACAGTTTATTATGTGTTTGAAATGAAGGGTGAATGTGGTAGGAAGAAAACTAGAGTGAAAATTTCAAGGTTTGGAATGTCTTTGTCTGCGAACCTGTAACTATGTTATTTTGATTCGTAGATGCAATAAGTTAGAGCGGTTACTTTGAACACAGTCTCTCTCTCTCTACCTTACATGCTGTCCTTAAAAAGTTATTGGAAGAGTTTGATCATATTAACTAGTCTCACTGTAACCTAGTAGAAATTGTAAAATTATTGTCGAGAGATTGCATACTGGAAGCCCCAAATTACTTGAACAATATTAATGAGGCCTAGAGTATTACTGCTGGGGAAAGATCATCTCTCACCTAGTCAAGTGAATTCTTACATACAGCAAGGGGATATTAGAGAAAAGCCAATGTTGATTTCAATTGATAGTTATGCTATAATTTTTTTTTTTTCTGAAAAGAATAATCAAGATGGTGATAATAGGAATAAAATAAGTGTCTACAGGGAAATGTAGTAAAATTGTAGTCTGCGAACATTGGAAAATCATGGCATACAAAAGAAACTTGTCACGCTTTAAAACTTGCAGCTTCGACCTAATTTTGCTCTATAATCTTCTCGTCCTCATTAGCCTGCAAGTACTTGCAACAAGGAAAAGGTGCTGCACATACATTATCGATATTTATGAATAATGTCTGCTGTTCATCCCTCACGGACAAGTGAACTGGCCAAGTTGTCCAATCTTACAGATTTGTGAAAAAAGGTGAAATTGGTGATGAATTATATTGTGATAACGAGCAATTAGCACAAGTCAGTCCCGTTGAGCATGATGGTATGTAACATGTTGTGTTAGATCGACACTTTATTGAAGAGAAGTCAATTCTGGACATATATTTATGTTATTTGTTAGAACATAAGATCAGCTAGCTGATATGCTCGATGACTGGATTGAGTGTTTACCCTTTTGGTTCTTTTATGGAAGTTGTGTGTGGCAATTTTTGGTAATCATGCAAGGCACCAAGGAGGTTCCACCCAAATACAAAGCTGTATAAATTGTGTGATTATCAACTTCTTAAATTACAAGAATTCAAACATTCACCTAAAGAGTCAGTTCTGTTGTGATCGTCCACCAAATACCATAAAAAATGCTTCTAAGACTACTATATTCTCTCTCTCTCTCTCTCTCTCTCTCTCTCTCTCTCTCGACTTAGGGTTAACGTAATGAACTCTAAAACNGGAAGTTGTGTGTGGCAATTTTTGGTAATCATGCAAGGCACCAAGGAGGTTCCACCCAAATACAAAGCTGTATAAATTGTGTGATTATCAACTTCTTAAATTACAAGAATTCAAACATTCACCTAAAGAGTCAGTTCTGTTGTGATCGTCCACCAAATACCATAAAAAATGCTTCTAAGACTACTATATTCTCTCTCTCTCTCTCTCTCTCTTTTTCTTGCTTACCACATCCAACAATTAGTATTTTCACGACGTTAAGACTTGGACAAATATGAGCAGAGTTCAAGTCTGAGGTCTTATGTTCACATTCATGTTTCTGACAAACAATATATGTGGCATTGATTTGGCAAAGAGGATTCATTGTTTTGCATCCGTAATGGAGAGTTTTTAACTCTCCCTTTTTGTGCATTTCTTTTTGGTTGGTGGTGGGTGGGGGGGGG
>CAIGRK010279099.1:0-10360 GCA_903798315.1 Fraxinus greggii | reverse complement strand
TATTTAATAAAGATCTTCTCATAATTACTTAAATTTTTTGGACTTAAATGAAGATTTTATATTTATATTGTGGCTTTGGTTGCAAAGTTTATGTAGGAGGGTATTTTTGGAAACTTTTTATTCTGTAAATTTTCTATAATGAATAATTCTGTACGTTTAGAATTATTCTTAATAATTCTACAACGTCAAACTAAATAAGATTATATTTGACCTCGATTTAGACTCGTCGTCAATGTCGTCTTTCAAAAAATTGCAAGTCCCTGAATGATTAGTCCTAGTTCCGTTCATGTGCCCAGAGTTAGTCCCTCATCATTTGTTTTGGTTTCGACATAGATGCCTTGCCTTGTGTCAATAACTTGGCATGTGTGTGCAGGAATTGTGTGCATTTGACAATGTAGTAGGTTGCTATTGCACTGATGTGCGTGTGACGGTGCATTTGATCAAGTCGTGTGCAGAGTTTGCACAGACGTGAGAGCAATGCGCCAATTTGATAGGGATGAAAGTCATGCAGTGCAGGATTTACTTAACAGCAATATTATATGGACATGATTTCTCACCATTACGCACAGGATTGCCTACGGCTATTACAAATAAATTCAAAAATTATCTTTATTTTTTAAGTACATATTTTTTAAAAAATAATATTTTAAAATCAAAGTTTTCCAAATAATAGAGCTCAAACAAGGGAAGAAAGCTCTGGTACTTTCTTACTTCATAAATCATAAAAGCAAAACAGAAAATCTTTAAAAAAAAAAAAACTTTAAAGAAATCTAGTAGTTTCTAGCCTGACCTACTAAATTCCAGGCACCTCTCTTACATTAACAAAATATGCTCCTCTCCTTCACCTGTTTCCAGTGTACAACAATTCTCGATATTCACTCTCTCATAGTCCAACTCTTCCCAGAGAAAAACATTAATCTCAGTTTTAGAAGAATCCCATATAGCTTTCTTCTGTTTAAGTTCTTTTCTATTGTTTTTCTCTGAAAAAGGTACGATCTTTATGCTATTATGTAATTTTTTATGTGGTTTTTTGAAGATTTTTGTAAGACTCTGTTTTTGAAGAACACATTCTTCTGCTGAACTTCTTTTTATCGTTGAAGATTTTTGTAACTCTAAATATATTCACACATTTTTAATAACTATAAGATATTTTAATTGCATAAAAGCCTTTACTTATCACCACATTTATATATTAAACTATTTTCATTGTGCTTTTATTCTTAAATTAACTTAAGTTGTTCCTGATTATAGTTTCTCTCCAAAATGTTCTTGAAGATAGATTAGAAGACTCATTCTCCATTGTATTTTTAAATAAGCAAAATAAATAATTATGCGAAAATGCAATTAAATATTTGACCCTCGCATTAACAATATTTTTGGACGAAAATCATGACGAAGGACACTATTTTCTAATTAATGAAATGCTAAAAATGCGAATGTTACGGATAAAAAAATAAGGATATAAGTGTGGTAATACCTTTAATGTATTTAAAGTGTGGTGTATTTAATTAAAAAAAAATAAATTGGCGTATTTCTTTTTGTAATACTAAGTTTATGAAAAAACCATTAACTTTGTGTTGTGATGTGTGTTTTTAGAAGATTCTTGTGGGATATACACATGCATGTTTAACTATATCTCCTTTCTTGATTTATGTGGTGGATTAAGTTCCCAAGCTCAATGTCCTGCCTTGGAAGTTTTGCACTACCAGATTATGGATTATTTTAAAGTATCGGTTTTGAATGTTTACAAGTGCTTGGTTTTGAGTGATTTTTAATTGCGGTTTCTAAAAATTCAATTCATGTTTGAAGAGTTTATTATTCGGCGTTCTTAAAAAATTTTTAAAGAATGAAATTGTATATATGCCTTTTATGAATTTGTGTATGTTTACTTATAATTTTTTATATGTTATAGATAAAAAAATAAATTTGTAGTGTTTTTATTTTATAAACAATTTTTTACATAAAAATGAATTTTTATTTTTAAGTAATATTTTTACTTATAAGTAAAAAATTTAGCCCTGTTTCTCTATTATTCCAAAAAGTTGTTTGCTACAGTAAAATTTTCCACACAAACTAATAAAGTTACTTTAATTTTCAACCACACAGTCCCCAAAAAATACTATTCATTACTCTATTTTTCTCCAATTAATGGGAGACAAACACACCCTTAGTTTTAAAGTAGTTTTTTGCTCATAGATTAAATTTTTTAATTATAGTTTTTTAACTATTTTATCGAGGATAAAATAGAAGGAAAATGAATTCAAACCATTAAACCATCCAAAATTAGTGCACAGAAAAACTGACGAGTACTTGTTTTCCATACCTATACATTGCCAACCAAAAACGATCAAAACAGATTAAACAAACTCCCAAGCAGCCCCTAAAAGTGAATGCGGTGCCGGAATTCAGATGGATTGTTGAGTTCACAGTGCTAGATTTTTTAGTTCTTTCTTAATAATATGATTTTATTTTTGTTGTTTCCCATTTTTGGTGGATACTCGTGAGGCTTATATGTTTGTAAGTTTTTTAACTAGGAAATTTTGATTTGTTTGGGATGTACATTGAACCTCTGTTTCAAGTTCATACATTCCATTCGAAGCAGATTGAATGCAGTGCTAAATTGCTGTAATTTTGGTGGGTGCCTCTTGTTTTTCATGGACTTTGTAAGAAATATGACTCCTTCACTAGTTTATAACCTATATCATTAAGAATCAAACTTTGGAAATTGGAAGAGAAGGAAAAGTAAAATTCTGGACTTGATTTTTTGGGATATGTTTAGATTATTTCTATTGTATGCTGGTTTGATATGGTCTTTGTTGGATTGAATTGAGTTTTGAATATGAAGAGTCTCATTTTTAGTTTCTTCTCACAGTGTTTTGTAGGATATAATTCCGACCATGAATCCAGACAAGTTTACCCATAAGACCAATGAGGCTCTTGCCAGTGCCCATGAACTGGCCATGAGTGCTGGACATGTGCAGTTCACCCCTCTTCACCTTGCTGCAGCTTTAATATCTGATCCACTGGGCATTTTTCGACAAGCAATTGCTAGTGCTGGGGGTAGTGACGATGCTGCAAATTCAATGGAGAGGGTCATCAACCAAGCTATGAACAGACTGCCCTCCCAGACTCCTCCACCTGACGAAATCCCGGCAAGTAGTTCACTGATCAAAGTAATTCGACGAGGGCAATCCTTGCAGAAATCCCGTGCTGACACCCATTTGGCAATTGATCAACTGATTTTAGGCCTTTTGGAGGACTCTCAAATCCAAGACCTCTTAAAAGAGGCAGGGATTAGTGCAGCCAGGGTGAAATTGGAAGTTGAGAAATTGCGGGGCAAAGATGGTAGGAAGGTGGAGAGTGCATCTGGGGATTCATCCTTCCAAGCTCTTAAAACCTATGGCCGTGATCTTGTGGAGCAGGCTGGGAAGCTCGACCCTGTTATTGGCAGGGATGAAGAAATCCGCAGAGTTATTAGGATTCTTTCAAGAAGGACTAAGAATAATCCTGTCCTTATTGGAGAACCTGGAGTTGGCAAAACTGCGGTGGTCGAGGGCTTGGCTCAAAGAATTGTTAGTGGTGATGTTCCAAGTAATCTTGCCGATGTGAGGCTTATAGCATTGGATATGGGTGCTTTAGTTGCTGGAGCAAAATACAGGGGAGAATTCGAGGAGAGGTTGAAGGCTGTTCTGAAGGAAGTTGAAGAAGCTGAAGGAAAAGTGATCTTATTTATTGATGAAATTCATCTGGTTTTGGGTGCTGGCCGCACCGATGGATCAATGGATGCTGCTAATCTTTTTAAGCCTATGCTTGCAAGAGGTCAATTGCGATGTATCGGAGCAACGACTCTTGAAGAGTATAGGAAATATGTTGAGAAAGATGCTGCATTTGAGAGGCGTTTCCAGCAGGTTTACGTGGCTGAGCCAAGTGTAGCCGACACTATCAACATTTTGAGGGGGCTCAAAGAGAAGTATGAAGGGCATCATGGTGTTAAGATTCAGGATCGAGCTCTTATGGTTGCAGCCCAGCTATCAGCTAGGTACATTACAGGTATACACAAGTAACTGTACTTGATGATTCTTGGGTTTTTTTTTTTTTGCTGGTGGGATGACATTGTTGTATCTGTCAAAATTTGATTTATATGCGTTTAATTCTAATTAGTGGGAATTAGTCTGACGTTCAAAATCGCAGGGAGACATCTGCCTGACAAGGCTATTGACTTAGTAGACGAGGCTTGTGCAAATGTTAGAGTTCAACTTGACAGTCAACCTGAAGAAATTGATAATCTAGAAAGGAAAAGAATTCAATTGGAGGTCGAACTCCACGCTCTTGAAAAGGAGAAAGATAAAGCCAGTAAAGCTCGGCTTGTTGAAGTAAGTATTTCCAATAACAATTGTTTGATCATCTTCAAGGCTTATCTTGATGCATTATCAATTATGTCAAACTTAAAAGGTGTGACAATCCTAACAATTTGTCAGGTAAGGAAGGAACTTGATGATTTGAGAGATAAGCTCCAGCCCTTGATGATGAGATATAGAAAAGAGAAGGAAAGAATTGATGAGCTCCGGCGACTCAAGCAAAAGCGGGACGAGCTTTTGTATGCCTTGCAGGAAGCTGAAAGGAGATATGATCTTGCCAGAGCAGCTGACTTGAAATATGGAGCAATTGAGGAAGTGGATACTGCTATCGCCAGGCTCGAGTCAAGTGCAAGTGAGGATGGAATGCTAACAGAAACTGTTGGACCGGAACAAATTGCAGAAGTTGTAAGTCGTTGGACTGGTATACCTGTCACACGGCTTGGCCAGAATGAAAAGGAGAGATTGATTGGTCTTGCTGATAGGCTACACCAACGGGTTGTAGGACAGAATCTAGCTGTTGCAGCTGTTGCAGAAGCTGTGTTGAGATCTAGAGCTGGGTTGGGTAGGCCCCAGCAACCAACTGGTTCGTTTCTTTTCTTGGGTCCGACTGGTGTTGGCAAGACTGAGCTTGCTAAAGCTCTTGCTGAGCAATTATTCGATGATGAGAATCTGATGATCAGAATTGATATGTCTGAATACATGGAACAACACTCTGTTGCCCGATTGATTGGAGCTCCACCTGGGTAAGTTTGATTTAATTCGAGTTTTATATAATTTTTGGTCACGTTACAAGAATGTTTATTTACTATAGTTGTATTTTCAGTTATGTTGGCCATGAGGAAGGTGGGCAACTAACGGAAGCAGTAAGGAGACGACCTTATAGCGTTATTCTTTTTGATGAAGTGGAGAAAGCACACCCAACGGTTTTTAATACCTTGCTGCAAGTTTTAGATGACGGGAGGTTGACAGATGGCCAAGGCCGAACGGTGGACTTCACGAACACAGTTATCATAATGACATCAAATCTTGGAGCAGAGTATCTTCTAAGAGGACTTTTGGGCAAGTGTACTATGGAAAGTGCTCGTGAGTTGGTTATGCAAGAGGTAATCTGAATGTTGCATTCTTCGAATATAAACTATAACAAAGCGGTCACTTAATACGTTGTTTTGTCAGGTGAGAAAGCATTTCAAACCAGAGTTGCTAAATCGGCTAGATGAGATTGTGGTTTTTGATCCTCTTTCTCACATGCAATTGAGGAAGGTATGCCGTCTTCAACTGAAAGACGTAGCCAGTCGCTTGGCAGAGCGGGGTATTGCCTTGGGAGTGACTGAAGCAGCAATTGATGTCATTCTAGCTGAAAGCTATGATCCTGTAAGTATAAGCATCATCAGTGGTATTAGCAATGTTTTAACTTTGTTCTCAAGTTGACTGGATATCTAATCGTACCTACTTATAATACTAGGTGTATGGTGCACGACCTATAAGGAGATGGTTGGAGAAAAGGGTTGTGACCGAGTTGTCAAAAATGCTTATCAAAGAGGAGATTGACGAGAACTCAACTGTATATATAGACGCAGCTGTCCATGGAAAAGTTTTGACATACCGGGTGGAGAAGAACGGAGGGCTTGTTAATGCTGCCACAGGCGAAAAATCTGATATATTAATTCAAATCCCAAACGGGGCTAGAAGTGATGCTTCCCAAGCTGTGAAGAAGTTGAAGATCGAAGAAATAGTTGATGATGACGAGTTGATCGAGTAAATTGTCTAAAATCTTGATATAAGTTGACGATTGAAGAAATAGTTGATGGTGTTGAGATGAGATGAGATGATCGAATAAATTGTCTAAAATCTTTCTTGCATGTTTTCACCGTGGCTGTGTTTTTGTGTTTTGTTCATAATAAGTCTGTATGTATGTATGTATATATGTATGTATACCTGAAAATTTTATGTTAATCAGCAGACATCTTTTTTCTTAAATTCTTCATCGAGCGTGCCATTTAAGGTCTATGAATAGACGTTCATTCCTCCAAATGAATTAATTCAAATATACATCAAGAACGTCCTTACTATAAAAGACTTTCCACTCAATCACAATTCAGAGCTCCGGAACCCGCCGATAAATCTTGCACCACCGCTTAAAACTGCTCATTAAATTACCTTCATATCAATGTCGCCGTCTGTGGGAACCAACTAGGTGGTGGAATATTGTTCAATGTACAATGAGGAGTGATTAAATGTTGATCAATCATGAGAAAATCAAGCGGAAGAAAACGAGAAGGAAAAATGGAGATGGTCGGAAAATGGTCTGGGCAATTGCCTAGGCTTAAGGCCGGGCGATAGCCATGCCAAGTGCAATTTTTTGTCCTTTGGGATTTCGAATTCTGGTGTCTTTTAGTAAAGCTTCACACCTTTTCGGATTTATTTTTGCACATTTTTGTGCATGATTGTTGGAGTACGATATATAGGGGTGATTTTAATGATTGAAAAATATCTTTAACATCAAATCCATACCATTAACATCCAAATCAAAAATCAAACCAAGTTTCATAATTTTGTTTTTGAGTTCCTTTTCCAAGTTTGTTTGCTTGATTCAAATTTTGGATTAGGTTTTTGACTACTACTACAAACTATTTGTACCGGGTGACCACATATATCATTTGAGGACAACAATTCATAATTATGTTCAAACCTTCCATTCGGCGAAATTCATCTTGCGGTCTTCTTGTTCTTTATCAAGTTTTGTTCAACAATCTCAAACTATATTTTTAATATGGAAAATGAGATAATCATGGCTATGGTAAAGATGATGAATCAAGACATTGTGAGGCTTGACACATTCGATGGGTCGAATTTTACAAGATGGAAGGACAAGTTGAAGTTTTTTTCTCGCAACCTTGAAGATCTTTTATATCTTGGATTCAGACTTGGTGCCATTGCAGGAACCAGCCCCAAAAAACAACGACGAACAAAAACGGAATGAAAGAAAAGACGAGGACGAGTTGATTTGTCGCGGTCACATTCTTAACACTCCTTCCGATTGCTTGTACGATCTTTACACTAACACCACTTCGACAAATGAAATATGTGATGCACTTGAAAACAAATATCATTTGAGATTGTTGGAAATAACACAAAAATGGAGAGAAAAATGATGGAGATGGAAACACCAAAAAATGAAATGGAATAGCAAGACTTGAACATGTGATCAAACGTTGTCACCAAACGATATTTGTCTTCTCTTCAAATGCTTTTAAGGATTCAAACGGCAAATAGTTTGAATGATTAATCAAGTTTTATGAAGAACACCAAAGCACAAGTGTTTCTTCAATATGAACAAGTGAAAACATTTGGACTAAAATGGATATCTTGTATTGATTGATTGTTTGGAAATGGAATACTAGCTCATATATATAATATTCCAACCATTCACCACAAAATCAAGCCATCCATTCACGAAAAGTTAGTCGTGAACTTTTCATGAAAATATTCAAAGTAATCAAAATTAGAAACCAGCATAATGGCTCATTTCTGAAGCCACGCAATCGCATGGCTATGAGCCACACAATCGCATGGCTCAAGCGATTTGCCCTCGGGTAGACAATCAAGGGCTCATGCTACCGCATAATTCATTCCATTCATCCACATGTAAGTCCAATAATTGACGTATTAATTTTGTACAATAGATTACAACACTAGGTTCGTCACTTAGCCGACAGAAGATGATGATCACATAACCCTACACATCCTTTTGTGTCCAGAGAATAATATATTGCCTTACAAGCCTAGGTTGCATTAATGCCCATGCTCTAGGAGCTAGAGCGATTCGCACAGTAAGAGCTAGCTAGACTTGCTTCCAACTTCCATATGTGATACCAAATGCTCACTAGCCACAACTACTCGAAGAGTTATCTAGTCAAAAATTGATGAGGTCATTGCAGTGAGGAAGAAAAGAGGGCGATCCATCTTGATAAGCGAAGAACAGTTCAATTTGGAGACCATTACTGCTCTGCTCCATCCAAAGTTTAAGAAGCAAAACATCGAAAAATTGAAGAAAAACTGACCCCATCATTTGACTCTTTCAAGACCTCATTGTAAGGATTTTAATCGAACATGTAGGCTTATATGTGAAATATTATGTANGAAGAGTTATCTAGTCAAAAATTGATGAGGTCATCGCAGTGAGGAAGAAAAGAGGGCGATCCATCTTGATAAGCGAAGAACAGTTCAATTTGGAGACCATTACTGCTCTGCTCCATCCAAAGTTTAAGAAGCAAAACATCGAAAAATTGAAGAAAAACTGACCCCATCATTTGACTCTTTCAAGACCCCATTGTAAGGATTTTAATCGAACATGTGGGCTTATATGTGAAATATTATGTATTACATTAAAAGCTATCAATTTTGGTTAAACCCTTTTAAAGTGATCCAATAAGGTTTCGGTATTTTGAGTTTTGAAGCATCTAATTAAAATATGGGTCTTTATGTGTAAAGAGCAAGCCTCTTCCTAATTTCATGATGGGCCGAATTAGGTTAATGAGCCGTTAGTGTATATACAATTACGGTCCCCGGATCACACGTGAATTGTTCATTCTGTTCTGATTCTCATCATCAGAGAGAAATAAAGAACTACATATTGATCTGAAAGACTAAAAAATCGCAAGACTTGTTCATTGCATTAATCATGTCTGATTCAGGTACGCTTCCGCTTCGATTTACATATTCTTGATGATCCAACATGAACGATGAATTTGACGGTAAAGTATTTCCCAACACTCACTCGTAAGATTGTAATAGAATGCCTAAAGCGATAGCATTCAGAGCCTTTTCAATGACTTTGAGAAACCACTCTATAGAGTTGTACGATACATTCGCAAACAAGTTTGCTAGTTGCTTCTTGGGCAGTTCTCTAAAGAAGAAG
The DNA here is from genome assembly GCA_903798315.1 of Fraxinus greggii. Lineage (NCBI taxonomy): Eukaryota > Viridiplantae > Streptophyta > Magnoliopsida > Lamiales > Oleaceae > Fraxinus > Fraxinus greggii. The sequence continues at coordinate 1,084 of CAIGRK010279099.1, read as the reverse complement.
ATTGCAATCGGGCTTATGCATCTGATCTAGGGTAAAGACAACCCTTTGAGGGAGGATATCACACGTTTCAACATGGAATTCTTGGGAATAAAGGACCTTAAGATGTCTTTTGTCGTCTCTGCTCTGGTCGATGGTCGAATTACTAATGCTTGGTGAGGAATACATAAATCGTAAGGAGGTGATAGTGCAACCAGAGAGTTTCATAAGGGAAGAGAAGTAACGAGTAGAAGCGAAAATTGAAAAACTTGCTCTCTCAAGGGTCGAAGAAAAGGCACCCCGTATATGACAATCGATATTACATGAAGGATAGCACAATCAATGCTATATCACAACCTCAGCATATTCCGCAACTATTAAGATGGATTAGATTATCAAAGAAATGAAAAACTACAAAGAGGTAAGGTGGTTGGAAATACTGAAGAGTTCACCCCCAAGCAGGGATCGAAACCTACTTCTCTTAACATGTAAATATCATTAATAGGGTATGCTGCTTGGAGGAATTATGCCAAAGTGTACAAATTTTTGAAGCTATGGTTATTTTTGTTGTTCTTTAGGTGTTGAATAATGAACATGGAGGTTAATATTGTTTGAAATATTTACAGGAGATTAACCGTGCTGGAGCAAGACGATTGTAGGTTGAGCTTGTCAGCAATCGAGGTCACCTAGAATTTCATTCAACTGTTCTTAGAGAAGGAAATTGGTAAATGAAACTAATATTCATTATAATTTCTTACATGGTTTTTGTTGTTAAAATTCAAAGTGTAGCAATTGCATCTTCTTTAGTTTATTTGAATATGAGGGAATAAATATTTTGATGTCATCTTTCGCTTCTTTTGTTTTCTTCATTCATAAATGATATAGAGATCTTTGTAGCAATATGGGGTTTTAGAATTCGTGCTTCTATTTAACGTACCCTGGTGCGATTTCAATAATTTCTACTGCCTCCCCGTTTGTTTTACCATAATTAATTACTTAGTAACATATTCAAGTGGAAAATGATTTCCTCTTATTGTTGACATAATAAGAGAAATTATGCATTTTCTCTTCCTTTTTAAGTAATTCTGAATTTGTTTTTTCTTTTTCT
>CAIGRK010279063.1:0-11243 GCA_903798315.1 Fraxinus greggii | reverse complement strand
TAAAAGCTTCATTATCCTTCACCATTGAGGCTGGGATGTCGGATGGATAAACTGAAAACAATTCATTTCTATTCGTATGATGATGATGATGTGCACTCTTGCAGCGGGGACATCTTCACAGCTATAGATTAGAACTGCGACAACGTCTGAACTTTCATCTTACAAGATGCTCATTTCAACTGTTAGTCGTGTTAAGATTGTAGCATGCTACACAGTGTGATCAGAGTCAGACAAGCTGGACATATGTCGATTTTTTTGTATTTATTGGATGTAATCAAACATGTATAACTACAATGAACCCTTGTATTTGGATTTTGTTGCATAGATATTTGATGGTTGAGATCAATTTAAAACTATAAAATTTGACGATGTCTGTCCATATATACAACTTAAGACGGAGAAAATTATAAACGAGGATGGAACAAGCTGGAATACAAACTAATTAGAAACCAGTAATCAAATTTTGAGGTTGAAAATAAACTCTGTGAGCCGGCCTTGTCGGGCCTTACGTAACCAACATCAAAGACAATTTCTTCAATCAAACTTGAACCTTTTGCAACACTAAATGTGTGCAAATAAGAACAATTTCAATTTAGAATTCAGTTTCGTTTAAAAAATAGGCGACTTTACATAAGTAACAATAATAAACATAGTTATAAAAATTGACCTGAACCAATCTGATCGACCCGTGTAGTAAAAATCTATCTGGATCTTTAAACTAATTGAACAAGGTGCTGATCTACAAAAAATCAAATTCACTCTGATGAATCAGTCAACACAATCGACCCAAATCCACTAGTTGAACCGATTCAATTTTAATTTTAATCCCAAAATTTACAAGCATTAGGTTTTCTCGCTGTATTCTTGATCTTTCTCTCAATCTCTTTGTTTTGCTCTCTTTTATGGCCGAGATTATTTTCATTAATTTTCTATTTCTTCTATTTCTTATGGTCCTAAATTGTTTGGTACAATAATCTTCTGATTTTGGAAATTAAGTAAACCCAGAAATTAATAAAGAAAAAATTAGATAGTTAAATGAATATGTTCTTACATGTTATTGCATCTCAAACAATTTAGATTGTTAAATGCATACTTGAATCATAAATTTTTGATAATTATTTTGATTTGTAAAATTGTGTCATTCAAACATAGTGACTTTTTTGTTGTCAAAACTCAAAAGTTTGTAAAATTTATTATTTTACAAGAATTTATTGTTATTTTTCATTTAGTTATTTTCATGGAGACCTTCAGAAGAACTCTTCACCAGATTTCTCTCATGAGGTTCCCTTTTTCTCGGTCTATCGAGCTTTGTTTACCACATAATCTAGCATATACATCTGATGTAGTTATTTATAAAATCAATAAAAACTTTTATGAACAATAAGTTGCAATCAAATATATATATATACAACATTCTTATATATTATTACTATTATTCCATCACGATGGCGACTAGTACACGTGGGTTCGAGAGAAGACGAGAAACTGGAGGCGTCAATGAAGATTCAGCAGATCCACACGAGGAACAGGAGCAAGAGCGGACGAGGATGAAGATGACGAATCATTATGGACATTTCGTGTTATGTTTTTAGGTTCAATATCATTTGTTGTTCTATTCATTTTAAACAAATACTTTCTGTTCCAGACGACGCAATGCATTATGGCAATGGTATCCGCACTTGTGATATTGTATCCTTTACGTCACATAATGGCAAAATTACTACCAAAAAGGAATCTTTATTTTCCCATTCTTAGATTGGAGTTTTCATTAAATCCAGGGCCATTTGACGTGAGAGAATATGCATTGATCAGCATATTTGCTAATACAGGTGCGGTTTATAGTGGTATCACTTCTTATTCCATCATGTTTGAATTAACTTATTCGAAGAGGTTACTTAAAATATAGTCGACTCTACAGATTATTTATGCAGTACTCTCAATTTGTATATATTTTTTTGTGATCAATCCATAATCATAATTAATTCATTCGTTGTTAGGATTGGGGCCTTAGGTACGAAATTATGTTTGTTCGATATTTCATACAGAAGATACTTTTTATTCTTAAAATACTAATCAAATAAGAGGAAATTACATCGACTTGTACAAAGGGTAATTATATTCAATTTTACATTCACGCCACAATTTTTATTTCTTGCACCAAATTTAAATTGTACTTAAAGTTCTTAATCTTTGTACGTTATAGCACTTATATCCCCAATGATTTTTTATATTATTCTTATTCTCAAACTTTCCATTGGTTAATATATTTTTCCCATTATATTTTGGAAAACTAATAAATAAAAGTGTGAAAAAATATTTTCCCTCATTTAAAGCATGAAAATAAAATATTTTGATACGAATCATTATTAAGGATGAGATACACTAATTAATGGAATGTTGGAGATATGAATTTGACGGGAAAAAAAAAATTAAGGAAATAAATGCTACAATGAGTAAAAATTAAAGAGTTTAACTGCAATTAAAATATGGTGTATTAAATAAAAATTGTGTAGGCACTACCACCCCTGTACAAATGACCATTTTTATAAATTTTGGACCAAAATACTCCTAGAATCGTTATTAAATGACATTTTCGTGTTGCATCTTCTTAGCTCTGTTGGCCACCACATCCACCCATTCCCCAGTGCGGCACAATCCGCGATAGTCGTGGTGTCGCCTCTACGTCCCCTTACCTTCATCCTCCAGCTTTCCCTCCTCCACCACTCAAACCTAATTGACTCATGCTAAGTATATTTTATACTCTTATTCGATCCTTAAAATAGTGACATTTCGTAGTTCTTTTGATAAAATATAGTCTAATTTATTGTATAATTCATTTAATGGGTGAAACTCGATGATCAGAACTAGAATTGGAAGACATATGAGAAAAATAGAGAAAAAAATGGCGAAATGAAGATTGAAGAAGTTATTGGGACTAAATTGCAACATTCTAATAGTTAATTCATATCTTAAAATGAAGATTGAAGATGGTACGGGTTCAATTAGGTGCAATTAGAAGTTAAAGGACCGAAGTTGAAAGAATTAAGAATCGAACTCGAGGACCAAAATGCAAAGTTTAAAAGATGGTATAACTGGGCGACTTCCCAGTTATAAAGCCGGGAGACCATTCGGCATGAGAAATCAAAAGCAGAGGTTTACAACTTGGCCTAGGCAATCATCTGGGATCGGCCGATTTCCTTTTTTATCCAAAATTTTACATGAAAGCCACTCTCTTGCACATTTTTTGACATAATTTCATCCATATAAATATTTTACAAAAGAATACATTATAGGGACCTCTCTCATATTTGTCTCATACACCAAAATTCACCAATTAAGATCATCAAAGAGAGTCCAATCCATTGTTCTTGTGAGAATTAAAGGGCAATCACAAGTTTTCAAGAAATTGGAGTTTCAACCTTAATTTTTGGAAAGATAACAGGAAGATATATTAAAAACCCTAAAGTTTTTAATGCATGCTTTCATGTTTTCATGTTTTCATAGAGATATATGAAGGTCACGCAAGAGGATAAATTTTAATTGACATCGAGAGATGCTTTTAATTTATTTAGAAATATTGATCAACAAAAATGTGCACATATTCTCATGTTATTGATTTGCATTGAAGTTGATTAATAAGGGGGATTCAAGGTCTTAGTAATATCGCTTAATTTGCAAAAGCTCAATAAATTGCTCACTTGAATCATTAGTTTAATTAGTTAATTTAGTATAAACTCTTCAAACACAATTTGCTATTCGATTAGAGTTAGAATTGAATGATCCTATAATGAATACATAGTCCTAGTGGGAACAATACTTTATTTATCACTTTATTACTTGTTCGCGATACCGTGCATTTGCAAAAAAAAAATCAAGCGGATCAAGTTTTTGGCTCCGTTGATGGGACTATTGTATTTAATTATTTTAATTTATTTTAGCTTTAATCTATTTTTTTATTGTTTTATTAGTTTAATCTTATATTAGAAAAAAATTATAATGTTTCTTCTCTTTCTTTTCAGCATTTCGTACGCAAAGTTCGAGGCATAGTGATCTTACTCAATTTGATCCGAAAATCGAATGAGCATTCAAGTTGAGAAGAAAAGAACAGTTAGAAACACACTAAAAAACAGCAAGCAGAACTCATGGCAGAAAATAATCAAACTTAGAATGTCATTGGGGCGAACAAAGATGCAGTACATCCTAATGTAGCTACGAGTAATAAGAATGCGAGATTGATGGGAGAGTACATGGTCCCATCAGTTGTGGAAAGCCAATCTAGTATAGTTTATCTGACATTCGACCAAGCAAATTTCCAGTTGAAGACGAATTTAATCAATATGTTCAAAAATGCGGTACATTTCTTTGCATGAGATGCTAAAAATCCAAATACTCATATCTCAAGATTTCTGGAGGTGTATGCAACAATCGAATATCCAGGGTATCCAGTGAGGCAACCAGTTGATACCCTTTTCTTACACATTATGAGATTCAGCTAGGGAATGTTGCACACATTTTGCCTCATAGTATCACTACTTGGAATAGTTTGAGTAAGAAATTCTCGAGTAAATATTTCCCACCAAAAAGGATTTCCAAGTTGAGGGATGAAATCACTGCATTCTTCCAATTGGATTTTGAATGCTATTAAGAGGCTTGGAAAAGGTACAGAGGGCTACTCCATCAATGTCCACAACATGGTTTGCCAAAATGTCTCCAAGTTCAGTATTTCTACATTGGGCTAAATCTGACAAGCAGAACTAACGTTGACTCTGCTTGTGATGGGTCAATTACGAAATGGACAGCGGACCAAGTCTATCAGATCATGAAGGATCTATCATTCACTAGTATACTGTGGCCATCAGAAAGATCAAGTGGAAAGAAAGTTATTGGAGCATACGAAGTCGACTTAGTGACCGCGATCTCAACATAATTAGCAGCATTAGTTCAGAAGGTAGATCAGATGAAAGCAGTTCAAGTAGCTAGATAAAAATGTAAGCATTGTGGAGAAAACCATGAGAGCGTAGATTATAATGTAGATAGTCCATTTGTTCAATCGGTGGAAGATGTTAACTACATGCATAATTTTCAGAGACCACATAATAACCGACATCCAAACACATACAATCCGATCTGGAGAAATCATCCAAATTTCTCATGGAGTATTAATCAGTCGGCTAAAGGTGCACTACATCAGAATGCACCACTAGTTTTTCAACAGCTAGAGAAGAAGTCCTCATGGGAAGAAGCTTGGAGCAAAATGGCAGCATCAACCGAAACATTGACCAAAATAGTTGAAGCATCAACTAAATTTATGTAACAAACAAAGAAAAATTTTCAGATTCAAGGGACTACCATACAGAATTTGGAGAATCAAATAGGACAAATAGTTAGGCACTTTCAGAAAGATAGTCAGGGACCTTGAAAAAGTGATACTTAGACAACCCTAAGGAACATGTCAAAGACATCACCACTCATAGTGGAGTTCAACTTCCCGAAATCAATGTAAATAGATTAGTTGTTACCAATGAAAATGTACTTACCACAAGTGAGGACCAATTGGAGGAGTTTGAGCAAAACAAAGAACATGAGAAATAAAAGAAATCAGAGGATCCAAAGTTTAAGGTAACCGCTCTTACCAAAGAATATGGCCCCCCAATACTGTTTCAACAGAAATCACAAAAGTATAAGTTGGACAATCAATTTTCAAAATTCCTGGAGGTATTCAACAAACTACATATCAATATCCCATTTGTGGATGCTTGCACAAATACCCAGCTATGCCAAGTTCATAAAGGAAATTCTCACAAATAAAGAAAATTTGGAGGATATGGGAACTGGAAGCTAAATGAAGAATGCAGTGCAAAACAAGTTATCACCTAAATTAAAAGATCCAGGGAGTTTACTATTCATTGCACTATTGGTAAAATAAAATTTGATAAAGTTTTGCGTGATTTAGGTTCAAGCATTAATCTTATGCCTTATTCTGTTTTCATGAGACTATGTTTGGGGGAGGCTAAAGCAACGTCAATATCTTTGCAACTACATGTTCGATCCATAAAATATTCAAAGAGAATTATCGAAGACATATTGGTGAAGGTAGACAAGTTCATCTACGCTGCTGATTTCATTATTTTGGACATGGTTGAGGAAGAGAGGGAAGTGCCATTGATACTGGGCAAATCGTTTCTTGTAACATGTCGTGCCTTGATTGATATTCAAAATGGGCCATTGATGCTACGATTAAATGAGGAACATGTGACGTTCAATGTCTTCAGTGCTATCAAATATCCAACAAAATCAGACAGTTGCCTTCAAATTGATGTGGTCAATGTAGCTGTTAATGAAACATTCATTCTTGAGCACCATCAAGATCAGTTGGACTTGTCTTGCACATTCACAAGATGAAAAATCAGAAGTGGATGAGATAAGTCAGGTTGCCTATTCCTTGGAAGCTATTCCACTACAAGGAGAAGACTACAGTTTGAAGATCTTGGCACATGGCCTAGTAAAGTACTACCATTTATTCAAAAACCACCAACTCTCGAGCACAAGGAATCGCCTTCACATTTGAGAAATGCCTACATAGGAAAGTCTTCTTCTTTGCCGGTGATCATTGCAAATGAATTAAATAAGTTGGAGAAGAAGAGACTATTGAGAGTTCTACGAAAATACAAAACAATCGATGGTCGGTCAATCGCTGACATCAAATGGATCAGCCTTTCAGCATGCATGTATAAAATACTAATGTAGAACGAGTATAAGCCATCAGTAGAGAATGTTAATTCCAAGTATGGATGATGTGGTTCGAATTGAAATCCTAAAGCTCTTTCATACAAGGATTAGGGATGGACATGGTTCCATTAGGTTCTAGTTCCAAGATAACCGAATAGAACCATTAACCATTAGTTTTGTTTTTATAGTATAACCAAATGATTTTTTTAAGATATGGAACCAAATCAAAACCTAACCATTCAGTTTTAGTTTGTTTGGTTTGTTTCTAGTTTCATTACTGATTGAGGAAAAAAGGAAAATAACATTTGAGGAATAAGAATCGAAGGTTGAAGCTTCAATTTTAGAAATCCATGCGACGATGGTAGTATAGCTCGACGGTAGACGATATATGGTATTTGTTGATCTCCATTTGAGAATCACTGTATAAATTGACAGTGAAAGAAAATGAGAAATGAATTAGGGTCTGGGTCTCCAAAATGAATTAGGGTCTCAATCTCCATATTGAGAAATGAGAAATCGGAGGTACAAGATCTTTTGTCCCGATTTTCAATTGAATTTTGAATTTTTTTGTTGTGAATTGTAATTCACTAATTTGTAAATATATATAAAATAATAAAATTTAAATATTGAGTTTGGTTCTTGGTTTTTGAACTAGAACGGAACCAAAATCAGAACCAAATAGTTCTCAGTTATAAGAACCAGAACCATTAATTTTTTGTAAAATCGAACTGAACTGCTCGGTTTGATTTGATGCTGGTTTTGTCTGATTTAGTTTGGTCATTTGATCCACCCTAGCAGGGATTATCTATCTTATTTTTTTTATAGTAAATGTAATCCCAATTCATGTAGTACTTAAGAAATGAAGGATAATGATTGTGAAAAATGAAAACAACGAACTTATACAAACTAGACCATTCACAAGATGGTGAGTGTGCATCGACTATCGAAAATTGAATAATGCTACTCGAAATGATCAATTTCCATTTCCATTTATTGATGTGGTGTTAGAGAAGTTGGCCGGACATTTTCTGTATTACTTCTTAGATGGGTATTCGGGATACAATCAAGTTGCAGCGGCTCCAGAGGATCAGTTAAAGACCACTTTTATAGGCCCTTTGGAACCTTTGTATATAGATCGATAATATTTGGGTTATGAAATACCCCAGCCAAATTTCATCTATGCATAATGGTAACTTTTCAGATATGGTAGAGAAAATTATTGAAGTATTCATTGATGACTTCTCGGTATTTGGATCATCATTTGAAAGTTACCTATCAAATTTGAGGATGGTTTTACAATGATGTGAAGAAACAAACTTGGTACTTAATTGGGAGAAAGCTATTTTATGGTTCAAGAACGAATCGTACTTGATCATCGAATTTTAGCTCATGGTATCGAAGTGGATAAGACAATGGTTCAGGTGATAGAAAAGCTACCCTGGCCAACATTAGTTAAGGGAATACGTAGTTTTCTTAGTCATGTAAGGTTCTGTCGAAGATTCATAAATAAATTCTCCAAAATCACAAAACCTCTTTGCAACTTACTTGGAAAGGATGCACCATTTAACTTTTCTGAGGAGTGTTTGGGATCTTTTAACACTCTCAAAGAGAAGTTTATCTCAGCACCCGCGATAGTTGCATCAGATTGAACATTATGATTTGAGTTGATGTGTGATGCTAGTGATTATATAGTAGAGACAATATTGGTTTAGAGACGGGACAAGCAAGCAGAACTTTAACAGATGCACAGTTGAACTATGCCACCACTGAAATAGAACTGCTTGCTAGTGTTCACTTTTAACAAATTCAGATCATATCTCATGGGGCAAAACGTAATTGTCTATACACTTGGCACTGAAATACTTGTTGTGTAAGAAAGATGCCAAGCTAAGATTGATTCGGTGGATACTTTTACTTCAAGGATTTGATTTGGGGATTTGAGAAATGTTGTGAAAATGTGGTAGTAGACCACCTATCTAGGCTTGAGCAGAATATAAGGATAAGGTAGAAATAAAAGAATCTTTCCAAAATGAATTCATATTTGCAATATATTCAGAAACTTGGTATGCAGATATTGTTAATTATCTAGCGTGTAATGTATCCCGCCTGAATTCAACCATCATCAGAGGAAAAAGTTCTTGTCAAAGTTGAAGTATTACCACTGGGAAGATTCAATTTTATATAGACATGGCCTCGATCAGATCATTCGAATGTGTGCCAAATATGGAGATTTATCAGATTTTGGAGCATTACGGGCCATTTTGGAGCTTCTAAAACAGTAGTTAAAGTTTTGTAATAAGGTTTTTATTGGTCTTTTATGTTTAAAGATACTCATGAGTATGTACGGAAATGTAATCGATGCTAGCACATAGGAAATATCTCGAAATGGCACGAAATGCCCTTAAATCCAATTTTTGATGTCGAACTTTTTGATGTATGGGGAATAGACTTCGTGCAACTATTTACATCATTTTACACAGATTAATATGTGATGGTTGAAGCAGAGAACCAACAAATGATGCTCGTGTGGTAATCAACTTTCCGAAAAAGAACATAGTATTACCTTTCGGTACTTCTCTAACCATTATTAGTGATGGGGTAAACACTTCCGCAATCATGTATTAGACTCAGTTTTAGCTAAGTATGGGGTCAAATAGGGAACTGAAGAGGATATTTGAGATGACAGTAAATGCCTCGCGAACTAATTGGTTAAAAAAGCTAGATGATGCACGGTTGGCATATCGATCTACTTTCAAAACACCAATAGGTAAGTCAACATATCACATTATGTTTGGGAAAGCATGCCATCTTCCACTAGAGTTAGAACATCGAGCATATTGGACAGTAAAACAGTTAAACCTTGACATGAAAGCTGTTGGAGAAAGAAGATAGCTATAGCTGAATAAATTGGATGAGTTCCGGATGGATGCTTAAGAGAATGCAAAGCTATATAAAGAAAAAACGAAAAGACTGCATGATAAATAAATGCAGAGACGAGAGTTTACTCCAGATCAAAAGGTATTATTGTTTAATTCAAGAACGAAACTTTTTCTTGTGAAGCTACATTTGAGATGGTCTGGAACCTCCATAGTAGTGCAAGTCTTTCCACATAGAGTATTGATGTGACTCGAAACTAAGGGTACTTTCAAGGTCAATGGACAACGCTTGAAACCATATTGGGATAGTGAATTTACTAAAGAGAAAGCCACATCCACCTTACCGACCCAGAATAATCAAGCTACAATGTCTAGCTAAACACTTTAAATTAAGTGCTTATTGAGAGACAACACAATTTCTAACCATTTTATTTATTACGCTTTGTGTAATTGCATTGCATGTAGTTTGATAGGTTGTATCCATTTTAGGCAACCTTTTGTTTCAATAAAAAGGTAATCATATCTACATTTAGCCTAGAAAAGAAAATAATTCATTTGAGTAAGAAAAGTTGAAAAAACATGTGGCACGTACTTCAAAGCTCTAGGGACGTAAAAATATTGGTTATCTTACCCACCACATTCTAGCTTTTACACCACTTTTTGACTCTTATATTTATTTTCTTTTATCTTTCGCAAGTACATGGATATCAAGCAGGGGGCACTTAACAAGTTGAGGAATAGTATGAACTGATCCAAAAGGATTACATCAACTATCAGAAAAGAAATCAGGGAATACCTTCTTCTTTTCTTCTCGCCCCGTTATGTGCTACATTAGACTTTAAAACATTGAGGATACTGTCTAATTTAAGTTTGGGGGTAGAAAAACATTGAATTTTTAGATTTTGAGTGTGATTATGTCTTTATTGCTAATATTATATATGAGAAAAAAATTGAAATCTGTTTTCAAAAATTCAAAAATATTTTTCTTGTTTGTTGTGATCTTGTGTGGGATAGGTAGCTTTGCCAACAATGATGAATATATTTTGAATTTTACGTTAGTTTTTGAACTGTGAATAAGTTACATACTTGAATTAATTGATTCTTATCCATGTAAAGTGTGATACTATTTGTGCACATGAATTAAGTGTAGCATCATAAAATAATGAGTTGATTCATATGCTTGATAGGTTGAAATATTCAAATTTAGATGCTACAAAAAATAAAATTACTAAATTATACAAACTTAGACCAAATTTAGCGTAGTTTGGGGGTGATCAATCTGTTGTAGAAAGATATTGATATGAATGGAGATTCTATGTGTAAATTCTTGTGTAGATTGTCTAAAGCTTACAAGATAAAAATTAGGCAAACATCTTAAGTTTGGGGTCAAATTTTGAGGATGAGTGTTTAATAAGTGGAATTGCATTAATCATTTCATAAAAAAGAAAAGAGCCATCTCATTGAGAAACGTCTTTTCGTAGTCTCGATGACTCAAGTGATTAAGTCTGAAATTGGTGCCCTATGGTCATCTGGCTTGGGAGTCATCGACCGAAAACCTATTACAAGGGTCATTTAGAATGCTTAATGGAGAGAAGTCCGCACATATGATAAGTGACAAAAAAAAAAAAAAACACAAAA
>CAIGRK010279048.1:0-10227 GCA_903798315.1 Fraxinus greggii | reverse complement strand
AATTGAAGTAGAGACGCTGGGTGGAGATGGGAATGAAATTAACTTCTCCACTGATGATTTAAGTAACTCAAGTGTGTTGCCAGTTGCTGCTGACATCAGCATGCAGAATTCTACTCCATCAATCCATGAGTTAGAGCCTAGTGAGTCTGGGGACTTGTCATCTTCAGTAATTGACCCTGTTACCATTTCTGCATCCAAAAGGGCTGTCAATTCATTGCTCCTCTCTGAGCTCCTTGAACAGTTGAAGGGATGGATGCAGTCCACCTCTGGCATTCGGGCAATCCCAGTAATGCAGCTCTTCTACAGATTGTCCTCTGCTATTGGTGGACCTTTTGTGGATGATGCAGAGACTGAGGACACAAATTTGGAGAAGTTAATAAAATGGTTTCTGGATGAGATAAATTTGAACAAACCTTTTGTATCTCAAAGTCGTTCATCTTTCGGGGAAGTGGCTATCCTTGTTTTCATGTTCTTTACGCTTATGCTGCGAAATTGGAACCAAACTGGTGGTGATGTTACTTTGTTAAAATCTAGTGGGTCTGGGGACACGCAGGACAAAACTACCATCCAGATGTCTGCTTCGTCTGCACTGGACAGCCATGAGAAAAGCGAATTTTTTTCTTATCTACATAGGGCTTGTGGATCTCTCAGACAGCAGGCTTTCATTAATTATCTCATGGACATTTTGGAGCAGTTGGTTCATGTTTTTAAGTCCTCTTCTGACATTACTGACACTTCTTATGGGTTAAACCCTGGATCTGGCTGTGGTGCGCTATTAACAGTCCGGAGAGAGCTACCGGCTGGCAATTTCTCACCATTCTTTTCTGATTCATATGCCAAATCTCATCGTGCAGATTTATTTGCAGACTACCATAGACTATTGCTGGAGAACACTTTTCGACTGGTTTATTGTTTAATTCGACCAGAAAAGCATGACAAGGGTGGGGAGAAAGACAAGCCATACAAGATTTCTTCTGGCAAAGATTTGAAGCTTGATGGGTATCAGGATGTTCTCTGCAGTTATATCAACAACCCTTATACAACATTCGTGAGGAGATACGCTAGGAGGTTGTTTCTGCATCTATGTGGTAGTAAGACACACTATTACAGTGTTCGAGACAGTTGGCAGTTCTCAAGTGAAATTAAAAAGCTCTACAAGCACATAAACAAGTCGGGTGGATTTCAAAATACCATCTCATATGAGAGAGGTGTCAAGATTGTGAAATGCCTCTCCACTGTAGCCGAAGTAGCTGCAGCACGACCTTGGAATTGGCAAAAATATTGCTTGAAGCATGGTGATCTCTTGCCTTTTCTCATGAGTGGAGTTTTTTCTTTTGGAGAAGAGTGCGTTGTTCAGGGTCTGAAACTTTTGAATTTGGCTTTTTATACTGGAAAGGAAACGAGTCACTCTTTGCAGAAAGCTGAAGGAGGAGATGCGGGTGTCAGCTCAAATAAGTTGGGGGTACAATCCCTGGACTCAAAGAAAAAGAAGAAAGGAGAAGATGGAAGTGAATCTCTCATGGAGAAGTCTTATATGGATATGGAACCGGTATTAAATGTTTTTACTGACCGGTGCGGTGATTGCTTAAGGCAGTTTATTGACACATTTTTGTTAGAATGGAATTCCAGCTCTGTGCGTGGAGAAGCCAAGTCTGTTCTGCTTGGGGCCTGGCATCATGGGAAACATGGATTCAAGGAAGATATGTTGACTGTCCTCTTGCAGAAAGTGAAATGCTTGCCATTGTATGGTCAAAATATTGTTGAATATATGGAACTCATCACCTCCTTACTCGGGAAGATGCCAGATAACAATTCGAAACAACAGGAAAATGAAATTGTCGACAAGTGCTTGACCCCTGATTTGATTAAATGCATTTTTGAGACACTACACTTACAAAATGAGCTTTTGGCCAATCATCCCAATTCACGGATATACAACACCTTGAGTGGTTTGGTAGAATTTGATGGTTACTATCTGGAGAGCGAACCTTGTGTTGCCTGCAGCTCTCCTGAGGTCCCATATAGCAGGATGAAGCTAGAAAGTTTGAAGTCGGAAACAAAGTTCACTGATAATCGTATTATTGTGAAATGCACTGGTAGCTACACCATTCAGAGCGTGACCATGAATGTTCATGATGCTCGCAAGTCCAAATCGGTAAAAGTTCTGAATCTGTACTATAACAACAGACCAGTCGCAGACTTGTCGGAGTTGAAAAATAATTGGCCACTTTGGAAGCGGGCAAAGGTTTGCCATCTTGCTTTCAATCAGACAGAGCTAAAAGTGGACTTCCCAATTCCGATAACAGCGTGTAACTTTATGATTGAGTTGGATTCTTTCTATGAAAATCTTCAAGCATTATCCCTTGAACCATTGCAGTGTCCACGTTGCAGTCGACCTGTCACTGACAAACATGGAATTTGTAGCAACTGTCACGAGAATGCTTATCAGTGCAGGCAATGCCGTAATATCAATTACGAAAATCTCGATTCCTTTTTGTGCAATGAGTGCGGGTACAGTAAATATGGTCGTTTTGAATTTAATTTTATGGCTAAGCCAAGTTTTACTTTTGATAGCATGGAAAATGACGAAGATATGAAAAGAGGACTGGCTGCAATAGAATCTGAATCAGAAAATGCTCATCGGCGATATCAACAGCTTTTGGGATTCAAGAAACCTTTGCTGAAGATCGTGTCAAGCATTGGTGAGAATGAGATGGACTCTCAGCAGAAGGATTCTGTTCAGCAAATGATGGTCTCTCTGCCTGGCCCCTCCTGCAAGATTAATCGTAAAATTGCTCTTCTTGGTGTCCTTTATGGTGAGAAATGCAAGGCAGCTTTTGATTCTGTGAGCAAAAGTGTTCAGACTCTTCAAGGTCTCAGACGAGTTTTGATGAATTATTTGCATCAGAAGCAATCCAATAATGCAGTTACTGCCTCCAGATTTGTTGTGTCAAGATCTCCAAATAGTTGCTATGGGTGTGCTATTACATTCGTTACACAATGTCTTGAGTTATTACAAGTGCTATCGAAACATCCAAGCTCCAAGAGGCAACTTGTTGCTTCTGGCATTCTACGTGAGTTGTTTGAAAACAATATACATCAGGGCCCAAAAACGGCCCGTGTCCAAGCCAGGGCAGCGCTCTGCGCTTTTTCTGAGGGGGATGTGAATGCTGTGGCAGAATTGAATAGCTTACTGCAAAAGAAGGTAATCTACTGTCTTGAACATCACCGGTCTGTGGACATTGCTTTGGCAGTACGCGAAGAGTTGATGGTGCTTTCAGATGTGTGTTCTTTAACAGATGAGTTTTGGGAGTCTAGGCTGAGAATTGTCTTCCAGTTGTTATTTAAATCCATTAAACTGGGTGGAAAACATCCTGCCGTGTCTGAGCATGTTATCCTTCCCTGTCTGAAGATTATATCTCAGGCATGTACTCCCCCAAAACCTGATACAGCCGATGAAGAGCCAGTGACCGGAAAGCCAGCTCCAGTTTCAAATTTAAAAGATGAAAACAACTCTAATATCTCTGGATCTAGTGGGGTGATCAATGGAAGTAAGTCGTCGGAGTCACTAGAGAAGAGTTGGGGTGGTTATCCAAAGACTCAAGATATTCAGTTACTAAACTATTCTGAATGGGAAAAAGGAGCTTCTTATCTTGATTTTGTTAGGCGACAATACAAAGTTTCTACCACAGTAAGAAGTGGCCAAAAGTCTCGGGCACAGAAGAATGATTACCTGGCCATGAAATATGCTCTCAGATGGAAGCGGCGTGCTTCTAAGACAGCTCAAAGCGAGATAAGATCATTTGAACTGGGATCATGGGTTACAGAACTCATATTGAGTGCTTGTTCACAGTCTATAAGATCTGAGATGTGCATGCTAGTGAGTCTGCTTTGTGGCCAGAGTTCATTGAGACGGTTTCAGTTGCTAAACTTGCTAATGTCTTTGTTACCAGCCACTCTTTCCTCAGGTGAAAATGCTGCAGAATATTTTGAATTGCTCTTTAAAATGATAGATTCAGATGATGCACGTCTTTTCTTGACTGTGAGAGGATGTTTGAGCACCATATGTAAGCTAATCACCCAGGAAGTGAATAATATTGAATCCTTAGAGAGGAGCCTCCGAATTGATATCTCACAGGGTTTTATTCTTCATAAACTTATAGAGCTCCTTGGTAAATTTTTGGAGGTACCTAATATCAGATCAAGGTTAGTGCTTGGCACTATTTGATACATGGTGTAACTTTTTTGTCAATATTTTTAAGTCACATAATTTTTTTGTTGTGGCAGATTGATGAGAGAGCAATTGTTATCTGAGATTCTTGAGGCACTTATTGTGATCAGGGGCTTAATTGTGCAGAAGACGAAGCTCATAAGCGATTGTAATCGACTTCTGAAAGAACTTCTTGACGGTCTTCTGCTCGAGAGCAATGAAAATAAAAGGAAGTTCATCCAGGCATGTATAGGTGGCTTACAAATTCATGGAGAGGAGAGAAAAGGACGTAATTCTTTGGTACGTAGCGAAGTTCTCCCTTCTGCCTCTTTGACTTTGGACTTTAGCCAGAATTGTCCTACTTCGCACAAATTGATAGGGTTAATTTGAGGTGCACAGTAAAAAATGATTATGATTCGATATTTGACAACCCTTTGGGCCTGGAAAAAAAACTAGCTGCTACTAATTTACTTGTGATGACTTTATTTGGAGAAACCCTTTTTTTCTTTTTTACTTTCAACTGGTGTAAATAGTTCGGAAGTGATGATCTGATCATGTCTTTGGTTGTACTAAATAAACGGGCTTTTTCTATGCTCTGTGCAGTTTATCTTGGAGCAGCTCTGCAATTTGATTTGCCCATCAAAACCAGAGCCTGTATATCTTTTGATATTGAACAAGGCGCACACACAGGAGGAATTTATTAGGGGATCAATGACCAAGAATCCATACTCAAGTGCTGAGATTGGTCCACTCATGCGTGATGTCAAAAATAAAATTTGCCACCAGTTGGATATGTTAGGTCTCCTTGAAGATGACTATGGCATGGAACTGCTAGTTGCTGGAAATATCATCTCCCTCGATTTGAGTATTGCTCAAGTTTATGAGCAGGTTTGGAAGAAATCAAATGGTCAATCTTCAAATACATCAGCTGGGACAGCATTCCCGTCCACTAATGCAGTCACATCTACCAGAGAATGTCCTCCAATGACAGTGACTTACCGCCTTCAGGTTTGCTTCTACAATCGTAATGTAATAGGTTACGCAGTTATATCTGGGTTTTCCTTCCTATGATTGTCTTCTGTGGAAACATTATGGTGGTCCAAGCTCTCTCTACTCTGATACTGGAAAGAGGTAATATTTTTTCTTTTCTTGCATTCAAATGATAAGCTCTTCAAATTGTAGGGATTGGATGGTGAAGCTACAGAGCCGATGATCAAAGAATTGGATGAGGATAGAGAGGAATCCCAAGACCCTGAGGTTGAATTTGCAATAGCAGGTGCTGTCCGAGAATGTGGGGGACTTGAAATTCTGTTGAGCATGGTTCAGGTATGCAAGTTAGTTTGATAGACCTTCACTTGTTTGTTTTAATATACTTTCTTTTACTTTGTTCTCTTCAAACTTCTGACTGTATTCCATTATGATTTACCATTCCTAGTTTTGAACATGCTATAATAATTTTTTCTAATACTGCATTTGATTAAACAGCGCCTGCGAGATGATTTGAAGTCCAACCAAGAGCACTTGGTCTCTGTGCTTAACCTGTTAATGCTTTGTTGCAAAATAAGGGAAAACAGAAGAGCATTGTTAAGATTGGGAGCCTTAGGTCTACTCCTTGAAACTGCAAGGCGTGCCTTCTCTGTCGATGCAATGGAGCCAGCTGAGGGTATTCTCTTGATTGTGGAGTCTTTAACACTGGAAGCAAATGAGAGCGATAATATTAACATCACTCCAGGGGTTACAGTCGCTACTGAAGATACAGGTAGCAGTGAACAGGCTAAGAAAATAGTTCTCATGTTCTTGGAACGATTATCTCATCCTTCAGGACTTAAGAAGTCAAGTAAACAGCAGAGGAACACAGAGATGGTTGCCAGAATTTTACCATACTTGACTTATGGAGAACCTGCGGCCATGGATGCTCTCGTTCAGCATTTTGATCCGTACTTGCAGAATTGGAGGGAATTTGACAGGTTGCAGAAGCAGTATGAAAGTAACCCTAAGGATGAAAAAATTGCTCAGCTGGCAGCTAAACAGAAGTTTGCCCTGGAGAATTTTGTCAGAGTCTCAGAATCACTGAAGACAAGTTCCTGTGGAGAGAGGTTGAAGGATATTATACTGGAGAAGGGGATAACTGGTGTTGCTGTGCGACATCTGAAGGAAAATTTTGTGTTCACTGGGCAAGCAGGCTTTAAATCTAGTGCAGAATGGACATCTGGGTTGAAAATGCCTTCTGTTCCACTTATACTTGCAATGCTTAGGGGGCTTTCCATGGGTCACTTGGCCACTCAAAGGTGTATTGACGAAGAAGGAATTTTACCTTTGCTCCATGCTTTGGAGGGCGTTTCTGGTGAAAATGAGATTGGGGCAAGGGCTGAAAATCTATTGGACACTCTTAGTGACAAAGATGGAAATGGTGATAGTTTCCTGGCAGAGAAAGTGTGCCAGTTACGACATGCTACTCGCGATGAGATGAGGCGTCGAGCTCTAAGGAAACGAGAGGAGTTGCTTCTGGTATTTCTTCTCGAACTCATTTTCAGTTGCCTTTCTTACAACAGTTTATTTCTCTGCGAACTGCACTCATCTTGTTTGCTAACTAACGGTGTACTAAAATGATCTGTGTAATAGTCATTTAGGAATGGAGTTTTTTGTCCATTCTTTTCTTGAACCATGTAATTGTAGTGTTAACTGACAAGGTTTTGATGAAAAAAAGAGTTGAACATGGATCATCAATTTTCAAAAATTAATTCAGAAGCTTTACTTGTGGAGTTTTCTTGCCATTTGAAGCTTTCTACATCCTCATGAAGGTGCATTAGTCTCTTCTACATTATCTTAAGACACTAAAGATTTGTGTGAGATATATTATGTATCTTATAAAGCAGACGTAAATTCAGGAATTATTTCATGTGAACGAGTTGTGAACTTTTATTGGTGGTAATACTGTCCTATTTTTGCCAGGGACTTGGTATGCGTCAAGAACTGGATTCAGGTGGTGGTGAACGAATTGTAGTTGCTCATCCTGTCCTCGAAGGTTTTGAAGATGTTGAGGAGGAAGATGGTCTAGCTTGCATGGTTTGCAGAGAGGGGTACCGGTTGCGACCTACTGATTTATTGGGTGTATACACTTACAGTAAGCGGGTGAACCTGGGCATTGGAACTTCAGGAAATACTCGTGGAGATTGTGTTTACACGACCGTGAGTCATTTCAACATCATACATTTCCAGTGCCATCAAGAGGCTAAAAGGGCAGATGCTGCCCTTAAGAATCCAAAGAAGGAATGGGATGGAGCAGCCCTCAGGAATAGTGAGACACTCTGCAATAATTTATTTCCATTGAGAGGTCCATCTGTTCCTATCGGACAATACATAAGATATGTTGACCAATATTGGGATTATCTTAATGCTCTTGGACGTGCTGATGGAAGCAGACTCCGGTTGTTGACGAATGACATTGTTTTGGTAAGTTGCCTCTCTCATTTGTTCTATTTGAGTTTTACAACTTCCGACTATTTTTTTTGTTCCTTATTCTGTACTCTTGCACTTGTCTAATTGCATATTGAAATATGGCAGATGCTAGCTCGTTTTGCCACTGGCACATCATTCAGTGCAGATAGTAGAGGTGGCGGTAAGGAAAGCAATTCCAAATTTTTACCTTTCATGATACAGATGGCATGGCACCTTTTGGATAACGACTCTTCCCAGCGGCATAACATGGCCAAATCTATCAGTAACTATTTGTCTTCGCCTACATCAGAATCCAAAATGTCTTCTCCTGGTAGCCAGCCATCCAGTGGGACAGAGGAAACTGTTCAATTCATGATGGTGAGCTCACTACTGTCCGAATCATACGAGTCTTGGTTGCAACATCGACGTGCTTTCCTACAGTGTGGAATACACCATGGATACATGCAGCGTCATGGACGCTCGATGCATCGCTCCTCACTGAAATCAGATACGAGCGCAAGCAGCCTCTCAGCAGAAAGTGGAGGATCTAATGAGTTACTTTCCACCATTCAACCGATGCTTGTTTATACTGGCTTGATTGAGCAGCTGCAGTATTTCTTCAAAGTTGGAAAATCTTCTGGTTTAGACAATGTCCTAACACAGGGGACGACCGCTAAGGAAGCAGAAGGGGAAGACGAGAGTAGACAATTGGAAGCTTGGGAGTTGACGATGAAAGAGAGACTATTAAATGTGAAAGAAATGGTGGCTTTCTCCAAGGAGTTGCTGACGTGGCTGAATGATATGACTTCTGCTACAGATTTACAGGAGGCATTTGACATAATCGGTGCTTTATCCGATGTATTAAGTGGTGGCTTTACTCGATGCGAGGATTTTGTTGACGCTGCTATTAATGGTGGGAAAAGCTGAAGGATACCATTGTCTGTAAACAAATTCAAATGATAATTTATCTTGAATGAAATCCTGTTCATGCAGTTCAGGTTGGATTTTTTTCTCTAGTGAGACGTTCTGTTAAATCAATTTGACTTTCAACTTGGAGCGAAAGACAAAGGAAAANCTACAGATTTACAGGAGGCATTTGACATAATCGGTGCTTTATCCGATGTATTAAGTGGTGGCTTTACTCGATGCGAGGATTTTGTTGACGCTGCTATTAATGGTGGGAAAAGCTGAAGGATACCATTGTCTGTAAACAAATTCAAATGATAATTTATCTTGAATGAAATCCTGTTCATGCAGTTCAGGTTGGATTTTTTTCTCTAGTGAGACGTTCTGTTAAATCAATTTGACTTTCAACTTGGAGCGAAAGACAAAGGAAAACAATAGGAAGAACTCGCAAAGTCGTGGCCAAATGAGCTACCCCACAGACCCATCATCTCTTTCCTTTAATAATGCCTCACCTAGCTAATTTGTATTAGTAATTATTTCTATGTACTTGATGTTGAGTTAGAAGAGAAGAGAAGGGTTGCAATATGTTGATAATTTGTATAAATCATGGAAAGTCGAATACTTCTCACCAAAGTTTCAAGTATCAAATTAACCTAGGTAGGTGTGATTATACCATTTCTATGTGGATTCATTTCCATGTGAAAAATCTGAACCCTGCCACTAGTGAATATTAATGCTTCAATAAGTTCCACTCAATGTCAGTAATGAAATGGAAGCATCAAATTGCCCATGTGAATTAAACAAGTCTGTTAAATCTTTAAAAGAGCCAAAAATAAATAAATAAAAATTGGACAGTACTCTGAAACCAAATTCATTTATTTGTAACTTTGTACACCAATCCCTTCCACTTTTATTCACTTTTCACCTCCATTTCTATTTCTAGGTCATTGTCCATTCTACCACCAATTGAATTTGTCTATCCCAACGAGGAAATCTGACTAAAATTCCAACCACAATGTGGGGGGTGACCACTATCAATTATCGTCAATTTGTACTATCAAATTCAGGTTTCAACTCATGCCTTAATGGAAACAAATCATTTCAATTACAACACCACCAAGACTAGTGCATTAGGTTCACTATCATCCCCATGGGCTTTTAAATCCCTTTATCCCAAACTTATTTATCCCCCACTAATTCAATATAATATCAACACATAATGAAAATAAAAATAAAAATAGAGAGACTACTGAATTTTTCTATTTGATTCATTTTATGTCAGTCGTGAATTGATATAACAGACATATCGAAGGACACGGAATACAAGATTACGTGATTTATATGTTGGGACATAGATATGTGCAAATCAAATCATAAATATAATGCTATGTTTGGGGGTGTTGAAAATGATAATTGTGTTTTTAAGTAGGTGTTGAAATTTGAAGTGATCGAATGACACGGAATACAAGATTACGTTATTTATAAGTTGGGACATAGATATGTGCAAATCAAATCATACACATAATTCTATTTTTGGGGTGTTGAAAATGATAATTATGTTTTGTAGAATATTGTGTCTTCAATCTTCAATTTCCGAGCTCAATTTCACCAAAAACACCACCACAATGATCGATCAAAAAACCTCAACATTTCTTCCCAACCGGTTGCATTCA
>CAIGRK010278893.1:0-11402 GCA_903798315.1 Fraxinus greggii | reverse complement strand
GTCCACATAATCCAAATATCAAACCTGTCTTTCCGCCACATTGTTAGAGTTCTGAAAATCGAGAGAAGTTGACTGGAGTTTCAATCTGTGAAGAACAAGGTGTTCTTCGTGATCCACAGGAGATAGACGATTTCGCAAGGCTAGGAGTGCTGCAGGGTTGCAGATTCCAGGAGAGCTTTGAAGATTGCAGTTAAGGATTGGTTCAGGGGAGCACAGCTTTCAGGAGAGATGTAAGAACTTCAGTTCGTAGATCAGATAGTACGTATCGTCATCTAGTCTGGTAGACTGTAAGATTCTCTATCATTTATAGTCGATTGACTGGCAAAGTGCCCGGAGTTTTTCCCAGTCGGGTTTCTCTGTGATCATACCGTGTGTTGATTTACGGCTTTATTTATTGTTTATATAATTTGAGGTATTCAAATGCAAGGATTAATCTAACGTGATTGTTTGACCATCTAGAGATAACAATTGATGACTTGTTGCTAATTTGTTATAATAATTTAATTACGCATAATACACTTATTCACCCCTCTAGGTATTGTTAGGGTCGAACTACGTAAATTTCACCTTGTTTTTGAGGAAAATATTGTCACGTGCCCAACTATTGGAAAATATTTTTTATTGAGAAAATCTCAATCAAACACACCTTTATTTCTTTAAATAAGGATTGTAAGGCGTCAAGGCATAAAGTGATTTTTAAATTGAAATAAAGTATCAATTTTTAAGATCTTCTCAAAATTCTTAAATTCTCGATAAGTGATATTTAAAATTAATGAATCCAAATTGTCTACATATGTGCAAGGATTAAAAAGTTTTTGATGCCTAGATTTTTGATATTCTTGAGAATCAATATAAACTAGAAGGTGATTGTGTTATTGTATTCATTTAGAATCAAAGGAATTTCAATAACGTGTTTGTTTTTTATAAGTGTATTTTATACACTTATTTAGGCCGTTAAATTTGATTATCTATTGAGAAATTATATGAAATATGGTTTAATTCTATGTAAATATTGTTTGTTTGGTATTAATTCACTACGTATTTCTTGTCAACAATCCTGTTCACTTGCGGGATTATCTCGAACGGTTTTATTTATTTCTACCCTTCCGCCCCACATCAGAAAAGTAATTGTAACTTCAATGGTTCAAACGCAAACAAACGTGATCTTCTTGATTAGTGGATATTCCTTTTGATTTGTTTTCCAAAGTTATATCCTATTGGTTTTGGTGTACCATTACGAGCTTGAACTCAATATATGCAAGTGTTATTTTTGAAATAATTCGAATTTAAAATCATTCACTAGCTTTAAATACTCGTGCTATACATGTGAGGAGCATCAGCTCTACTCGCGTGGGCTTTTGAGTAGTATGAGAAATTGTTGGAATGCTACGAAAGAGTATCGAGATTAAGGATGTATGCCAGTTTCAAACTCAATCTCTCAATTAGCCTGAACGATACACATAATTGACAAAAATAAATTAATTTTTCATCCTCGTTTTTTAAATTTCATCAAATACTGCATACAAAATATGTCCGACCGTTTGCTTTGCCAATATGTCCGACTGTTTGTTTTGCCAGTAGCTTGAAGTTTGGTTTACTACTGTCTATTGTAGAATGCATTTTTTTTTTCTCAAGATTCCAATTTCGGCAAGTCATTTTCTATAAGCTACTTTCTTGTCCTTTGTTATTTGTGAATGACTAAATGTCCTTGTGTTCTCATTTAAATTTTTGTTTTTTTCCTTTGGGTCGTTTATTATTGGGCGAGAGATTTTGAAAAATAGGCGTTGGAATGACCGTGTGACCATAGATTTTAAATTTTAACTCCACCAGATGAATTTATGAAGTCCCTTGAAAGAAGAAATGAAAGTTAAATCTCCAGTTCTTAAAAGTATTCATTTGAAGAGAACAAGGTTTTTAAACTTGGGAATCCTCCAAGGATTAATTTCGGGTCGGAGGACTGCATTAAACTGTTGTGCTGTACATCATAAAATTAAATAAATAATTATGTGAGACTAAATATAAAAATTTCCTGGAAATGAATATGACATGCACGTGAATAGACGTGTTGAATATGATTGCATGAAGAAGAGATGGATTGATTCTATCTCATAAATGAAAAGGAGGTGGACCTCAAAAAAAAAATCTGGTAAACTTTTAATAGAATTCCACACCAAAAACAAAAGGAGGAAAGGGACTGCATATCAAAATATCATAATGGAATTAATTGCGTACGCTGTTCGCAGTTTGTTTGATGAACACATTTATGAAATCTACCAATAACAGTAGTTGAGTTTGACAGACAGATATTTATTTAACAATTTAGTCCAATTCTTGCATAGTCCAAATCCCTCTTAATCTTGTGATTAACGTCGATTAATGCATGCCAAATTTTCACATAAATTATGGTCTGTATTTACAGCTTGTTTCAGCCTTGGAGGAGGATTCCTAAGTTTGAAAACCTTGTTCTCTTCAAATGAATACTTCTAAGAAAGTTTCATTAGTTTAGGTTTTTATATAGTTCTATTGGGATCACATCTGAGGTAGTTTTGAAGGTTGCTAGAACACCATTTATATAGATCAGGTTAGTTCTGTTAATTTTACAACCTTAATGATCTTTTATTTGCAATGATTAATTTAGACCACTCGAAATTTATTCAAAATATGTCTTAGTTTTGTTGTTGTTGTTTGTCAATGTTTGGTTGTGTTGATTCTAATGAACTCTGCATTTAGGTAATAAGCAGTAATTCTTAGGACGTGTTTGGTACACCAAAAGGAACGACTCGACAGGATCAAATGATGTAAATGTTCAGTTATTCTGTCCAGCCATATCTAGTCGGTTGTACTGAACGTGCCATGCCAATATACTTGATATGACCATCTTGTTTAAGTTTCATAACATTTAAATTCTGATTTCCAGGATTACATTAGAGAAAATTCTGATTATATCAAAGTACCTCAAAATTGAAGTTAATTCTGTGTTTTTAAGTGTTTCTTCTTCTTGGTCGTTACAGAAATCTCCAAAGAATGGAAGATACAGAATCGAGCATGCAACCTCTTGCCATCGTAGACGATGACGATAACTATACGAAAGACGGGACAGTCGATTATCGTAATAAACCTGCTAACAAGAAGAAAACAGGAAACTGGAAAGCCTGTCCATTTATCCTAGGTCAGTTATTTTCATTCTTAATTCTTCCAAATTAAGTCATTTCTGGTAATTACACTGCTTGCTGAGCATTGAATTTTTTTCTGCAGGAAATGAATGTTGTGAAAGATTAGCATACTATGGAATGAGCTCCAATTTGTTTCTTTATTTCACAAATCAACTCAATCAAGAAAGTGTAACTGCCTCAAAAAATCTGTCGAATTGGTCTGGTACTTGCTATGTTATGCCATTACTTGGAGCTTTTCTTGCTGATGCATATTTAGGAAGATATTGGACTATTGCCAGCTTTTCGACCATCTATGTTATCGTAAGTTAAACTATCTGTTTCTTTTAGTAGAGGTAGCGACGAACTGAACAAATTGGAAGAAAATGAATCGGGCTTAATTTGTTGTCATTATGGTATATTTTGATCACCTCGTCTAAAAACTTAATTTGTTAGAAAGATAGCACTTCTTATCCCTAGTTCTTCTCAACTATTTAACCATTGCCAAATTCTATCAACAGGGAATGACACTATTGACATTATCAGCAACAGTCTCTGGCCTGAGGCCATCCTGTTCAAAGAAAGATGTCTGTACTGCAACACATATTCAAACATTAGTCTGTTTTCTTGCACTCTATCTGATAGCACTTGGAACCGGTGGGATTAAGCCATGTGTCTCATCGTACGGTGCAGATCAATTTGATGACACTGATGAGGCTGAAAAGAAGCACAAAAGTTCCTTCTTCAATTGGTTCTATTTTTCAATCAATATTGGTGCACTGATTGCCTCTTCTGTGATTGTTTGGATACAAGTTACAATTGGTTGGGGATGGGGATTTGGTATTCCTGCTGTGGCTATGGCAATAGCTGTGGCCTTTTTCTTTTCGGGTACTCGGCTTTTTCGGTACCAGAAACCCGGTGGCAGCCCTCTTACGCGTCTCTGCAAGGTGGTGGTAGCCACACTGAGAAAAACTCGAGTTGTGGTACCTGAGGACAAGTCTCTTCTACACGAGACTTCAAATGCAGAATCTGTTATAGTAGGCAGCCGCAAGCTTGATCACACGGATGAACTTCGGTATGTACCCTTTTCTACTATGGACTGTGTTTGGTTCTTTGGATTGATTAGGATAAGACAAGACAACTAATAGATTGTCACGTCTCTTTAATCTTGTCAGTCTTATCTAATACAACATATTAAACATATCTTGAGTGTTTACTTTAGCTACAATGCGCATTGTAAATCCCTATTTTTTTTGTTTAACGACTACCTAAAAGTATGAGAACCTTTAGTAATGTTGTATTCAACTACGGAACTAGCATCTTCGTGCAAACCAACACCGTGTTCTTAAAAGAATAGAAATTCTTAAATACAAACTACACTCAACTTCTATTACGTAATCAACTTCCTTTCACTGGGTAAGCAAGCTGAGGAAACTTGAGTCTTTACAAACCTTATCAGGTAACCATCAAGAACAAGTATTCAATTTTATTGCAGTTATTCGACCTACAATTCAAGTGATTACTTTTTAAAAAAGTTTCTGGTCTATTAAATTTGTCAAATTTCAGGTTCTTTGATAAGGCAGCAGTGATAGTACAATCAGATTATATAAAAGACACAATAGATCCGTGGAGACTTTGCACTGTTACACAAGTTGAAGAACTGAAATCAATTATCCGATTACTTCCCATATGGGCTACTGGCATAATGTTCAGCACAGTGTATGCACAAATGGGCAACTTATTTTTGTTACAAGGAACATACATGAACACAAAACTGGGCACTTTTGACATCCCGGAAGCATCCCTAGGCATTTTCGACACACTCAGTGTCATTTTCTGGGTTCCAGTCTATGATCAAATCCTGATTCCTTCAGTAAGAAAATTCACAGGCCATAAGAATGGTTTGACTCAGTTGCAGCGCATGGGGGTCGGGCTTTTCATATCGATATTTCCTATGATATCTGCAGCAGTTCTAGAGGTCGTTCGACTAGGAATTGTACGAAGACACGACCTGTATGACACAAAGCAAGCACCCATCTCGATATTCTGGCAAATCCCGCAGTATTTCATTATAGGATGTGCGGAAGTGTTCACAAACATAGGACAGCTCGAATTCTTCTACGAACAAGCACCTGATTCTATGAGAAGTTTGTGTGCGGCCCTGTCTTTAACAACCGCCGCTGTGGGAAGCTATGTGAGTTCTTTGTTACTGACTATTGTTACAGATATCAGTACTAGGAATGGGAAGCCTGGATGGATAGCAGACAATTTGAACCATGGTCACCTCCATTACTTCTTTTTGCTACTGGCTGTTCTGAGTTTTCTCAACTTGGGAGCTTTCATTGGGGTGGCAAAGAGATATACATACAAAAGGGCTGTGGGAACTCTTCGTTGATGACTATGTGAAGTGACAACTATGCAATACTGGATAGCACTATACATATTGGATAATATTTATTTTCTTTTTTCCTTCGATCATGTTCAGTTATGTCTAGTGCAGCGTGACAACCAATGTTAATGTGTTATCATTTCCTTTTCAGTGTGACAACCATATTGGATAGTATTTATTTTCTTTTTACGATCCAGTTCAATTATGTCTAGTGCTGCATGACATTCATGTTAATGTGTTATCATTTCCTTTTCAGTGTCAATGAACTATGTACAAGTTAACTACGAAAATGAAAGACGTTGAACATAAAACATAAACAAATTTCTCCCCGGTCTAATAGTCTTAATTTTAGATTCGGTAGTTCAAGATAATATTAGAGCACGGAAACATCGTAAATTCAAGTATGACAGCCACCAATTTATGAAAATTGCACGTCAGTCCAGAGTCAGTCGCCGTTTTCCCCTAATATTCCACTCCATTCTAGCCAAACACTTTAATGGTGAGTTTCACTTTCCAGAGTCTGGCTACCACAGGGCTGGAAATTACCCTATGTGCAATTATTGAAGAGACAGCACTCCCAACATTTGTCATAAACCAAGTGTAGCACCTCTCAAACAATAATTTCAATACAAGACAACAATAGAATGGTATATGGCATTGGAAGAAGTCACAATGCTACACCAACTACAACATTTGAACTTTTTTTCTCAGGACACCAGTAATTCTAGGTACATTTCACCTGTGATTGAGACCTAATTGCCCAGCATTGAACCTCAATCAAAATATGTCAAGATAGAAAACTACTGTGGCATAAGTATGCTACAAAACAGCTGCCAGTCCATGCTCAACTCCTCAATAACAGAAGGATATCCATTCTGCATACAGGAAAGAGCTTTCCGTATTTTTCTACCTAGGGACTTGTGATCTATGGAAGGTTTGAAATTTAAGTTTTGCCTGCAGTATAAAAAGAAGAAAAAGGGCAAACGAAATAGTAAAGAAATATGCATAGGTAATATGAACACCCTATATACCATCTTTCATATTCTTACTCTTCACATACAAGATAACGAACCTTCTGGATTTAGGAGGCACGCAATTATAAAATGAGAACGCATTAGGTTCCATTAACACCACATAAATCTGTTCTCACATTCCCACTCCTCAGACACAAGATCAAAGTGATTCTTGGAATTCCTGAGAGGTCCTATATGAAATTCTAAAATGCGAGTTGCAAAAAATTCACAATCTGGCTTAGGCCTAAACCATCATACTCGAAAGAATATCGTTGTACAGACGAAAAAAGATTCAAAACAAGATGCCTTTAAATGAACAAAAGAAAGAAAATATGAAACAATTATTACTGTGTTACATATAAGGTTACAAGATATGGAAACTACAAGGTTAAACATGAATAAGGTACTAGATTTGAATATTTGTTGCAAGCATCGCTTAATAATTTTGCAGAGAAGTCTACCTTCAGTCAATTCAACTGCAGAACATTCCCAGTAATTGAATTTGAGTGCTATAGCTTAAATTTTCCACCCTTTATGCTCCTCAATGGTGTCATATAGAATGGTGCTATGCCATTGTCAAGATCCATTGACGAATATTTGGCACTCATGTTTCTCTCCAGCATAAATTCTTCCCTGCCCTTGTAAGCACGTACATCACTGTTATCAACACTCCTCCTACCATAACTTGATCCCGGGATTTCACCTGAATTTCTCAAACCAACAACACTACTACTGCGTGCAAGCTTCCAACCCAACACTTCTTTTACTTCTCCACTGGCATCCTCCCCTTGCTTGGGGTCATCAATTGAGCTGTCAATTACATTTCGTGTGAAACTTTCACACTTATCTTCGCAGTTCTTGTGTTTGAAACTAATGACATTGCGTACTTTGTGCAATCTAACAGTCTTCTTAGGTACATTCATGCTACCAACATTTTCAATAGCATCAGTTCTCTTAGAAATGGATCCAACCTTCTCCAAGTCATCATCTTTAATGGAATTCATATGCCAATCTTTCAATTCCCTCTCCGTGATTACCAACTTCAAGTTCGCAGGAGATACCATTTGATCCTCTGAACCCATTGTTTTCTTTCCAAAACTTCTGACAGAGCTCGACCGATCAAAACTACTACGCATCATGGAAGAAGAATCTGAATTAGAGTAACCTGATCCACCAGAGCTAGTCGCGTCCTCCATTATAGAATGCATTAGCCCATCAACCGAAAACCTTCGATTCTCAAATCTGTTGGCATTACCCAAGATCCCATTCTCAACAACAGAAAACATCGGTGCAAGCCTCGGAATAGTCCTTGCAATCATGTACCCATCCCAAGAAGCCCGAGGCTCATCAAATGAAATCCTACCTGCATCAACCGAAAACCTAGGCTCGGTGTCACAAGATCTTCTCCCCCCAATTTCGGATGGAGTTTCCCTCGATTTTTCCCTGCTCGAAACCACATCATTACAACAATGGCTACCCGCTGTTTCACAGTTGCTAGTGCTATTATTATTAGCCTTCTTCGTCTTATTCTTTTGTCTCCATTTCTGCAATTTCTTGGTGAAAACAGAAGCTGCACCCAATAAATTTCCAGCAATGCCTTTCATATCCTTAGATTTATTATTCTTATTCTGAAATTCAAGATCTATGTATTCCTTCATTGTCTTGAATTCTCCTTCCTCAACCTCCACATCATCGTCAATCGTTTTCACATCTACTGCCACCGAAGCATTACGCGAAACCCCAGTTTCTTCGCTATATCTATTTTCTTCACTTGACTCAATCACCGTATAAGTGACTCTCGAAAGCCCCAAATTCTTCGACTCAACTTTGGAGCATCCACCGGAGCCATCATTTTCATCATCATCATCGAACAGATGAGCCAGGGAGCTCCGATTCGACCTGACGTCGCATGACTTGCGCCGCTGCTCTGTGAAGCTGCTACAGGAAGCTTCGCATTTGGAAGTGGAGACCGAACTGCAGCGGCGAAGCTCCGGCGAGAAGGAGGCGGCAATGTCAGCGGCAGATGAATCCAGGCCGGAGAGTCGTTCACGAAGACAAGAAGCGCAGATGCCGGTGACTGGTTCATCAGGGTGGCGGTAACACGGGGAGAGGCGACAAGTACGGATCCGGGTTCGAATTCGGGTACGGGCTTGGCTTTGAGATTCTTGATTGGTAGTCATTTGCAGCTGCGGATAGGAGAGTGCTCCGTGACAGCATTTATAGTGTGTGTGTATGTGTGTGTGTGTGTGGGGACGGGGGAGAGAGATGAATGAAAGGTATCCTAGGAAGGGGCAAGCAGGCAGTGACAAAGCCTCTCGATAAACCCTCCATCAAGTAACAAAAACGAGGATATGATGTTTGTTTGGCTAAAATTAGAAAAGTAATGACGTTTAAGTAAGAGTCTTATAAGTAAAAATGTAATAGCGTGACAGCTTTTGCTTATTTTGTAGAATTGGTCAAATTTTAAAACCAGTATTATCTTGATACTGTCAAAACGAAGTCGATATGTGCTCTACATATTTAGATGAATAAATTATTTATTCTTTAAAGTAAAAAATAAGTGAATTATTTAGCCATTATTTGACAATCAGTAGTTCTGTTATGACTGGTACAAAATAGTTGCAAGATGAAATAAAGCAATCACAAATAGAGACATCGAGATTTTAAGCGAAAATCCAAGATGGAAAAAAACTACGGACAAATGAGGAGAATTCACTAAATCAAGAAAAACTGAAATTGTTTTACAATATTTGATGCAATCAATCTAAATATAAGAATTCATCTCAAGTTTCTATTGCTCTCTCGATGTTTTCTATGTTATGAAGAGTATACGAGTCATGGGATATATATTAGATCCAAATTGTAGTGTTTTGGTGGATTACAATTCAATAAATAGAAGCGAAGTTGCAACAAGATTATGTCCAGATAACAGTGACAAGCCGATCTGCAGACTACAGAAGGTCAAATAAAGAGCGTTGCCCCCATGGCACTTGAGCACTAAGTTTTGGGTCAAATTTGCTATTTTCCTCTGTCATGTCACCTAGGCGTCGTAATCCGAGCGTTTGGGCGCTCTACCCTTGTTCAAAACTCCAATATCAAGTTTTCAACTTATCCAAAGTCCATCTTCCAATCAAACTCGTAACTCTTGATGAAATTTGATCCTCTTTCAAACTGAACTTCGAAACCAATAAGTACTTAGATCCATTTATCAGTCACACACCAAATCATATTCAAGTAAACTTCACTTTCAATAGAATTTGGGTCACACCACAACAAATTTTCATCTTGACAAAATTCCAAATGCAAAGAATTAGTCTCCACTCTTAAATAAGCAATTTTCCACCTTTTCCACAAGATCTCTAAGGGCTAATTCAAACAATGAATACCAACCAAGTCCAAGTAATGCTCAAACTTAGCAACGGGGAGTGTGTTTGTTAACATATTAGCAAGATTGTCTTTGGTATCAACACTGCTCACTACAATATCACCACGAGCAATTACATCATGCACAAATGGTACCTAATATCAATGTGCTTTGTCCTCTCACGAAGCTTCTGATCCTTAGTCAGAAAAATAGCAATCTGACTATTGTGATACACCGTAAAAATCAGCAAGTCTTCACCGATTTCACCAAATACCCCAACCACATGGCTTCCTTACAAGTCTCTGTAATAGCCATATATCATGCCTCAGTAGTAGACAATGTCAACGTATTTTTTAATGTAGCCTTTCAACTGATCAGACTCCAATAGTAAACACATACCATGTAAGTGATCTCATTTTATCAAGATTTCTCACATAATTTGAATCAACATATACCCAATGACTTGTCTTGAATTTCTTCCAAAATACAAGCAAGCATTTGTAGAGCCATGCAAGTATCTAAATATCTATTGTACTATTTTCCAATATTCCTTACCAGGATTTGCCATGTACCTACTAACTGTACTGATTGCATGTGCCAAATTTTGGCGTGTACAAACCATATCATACATCAATGATCCAACTTCACTTGCATAACTAACACGTGACATGTAATCAATATCTTCGTCTCATATGGACCCAAAACAAATGATAGCTTAAAATGGGCAGCCAAAGGAGTTTTGACAGCCTTTGCACTCATAAACATGTGACGTACTTTCTAACTATACCATTTCTGACTCAAGTATAATCTGCTAGCATTTTCATCCCTCAAAATCTCCATTCCAAAAATCTGTTTTGTTTTGCTGCTNGTGTACAAACCATATCATACATCAATGATCCAACTTCACTTGCATAACTAACACGTGACATGTAATCAATATCTTCGTCTCATATGGACCCAAAACAAATGATAGCTTAAAATGGGCAGCCAAAGGAGTTTTGACAGCCTTTGCACTCATAAACATGTGACGTACTTTCTAACTATACCATTTCTGACTCAAGTATAATCTGCTAGCATTTTCATCCCTCAAAATCTCCATTCCAAAAATCTGTTTTGTTTTGCTGCTCCCAAATCTTTCATATCAAACTCTTCACTGACTTTTGCTTTAACCTTCATTACCTCTGTTTTATCTTCGATACATTTCAACATATCATCAACATAAAGTAGTAGATATGTAATAGGTCCATCTTCACACTTTCTAAAGTACACACAACTATCATAATTGCATCTTTTAAAGTCATGAGTAGTCATGAATGAGTTGGATAACCCAAGAATAACTAACCAAAAAAGATGAATTGGTTTTTAAAACTTTTTCAAAAAATTAATCAAAATTCAAGCAAGTAAAAACTAAATACTTTAATTCAAATAGTAAGCACAAATATGAACGCGATAAGTAAAAGGGAATAATGGGGGCAACGATATATTAA